>JAFMSR010001406.1:0-28447 GCA_022818135.1 Saxidomus purpurata | reverse complement strand
CTGACCATGGTTTCTGAGAAGGGCCGGTATTAGATCCCATCCACCGACAGGGACTGCCATCTTCCTCGGTCGGGAGTCGTGCTCGTATCCGTGATCCTCAACCAGTAAGAGGTTCTGAGATTACAAGTCAGCGACAATAACCACTCAACTTGGAGGCGGAACTCCCCGCCTTTCAATACACCCTGTATAAATATATACTTTAGAAGGAGAGTTGTCAAATACTGAAAAATTTTAACAATTAAATGAAGGACAAAAATAATGGAAAAGTAATAAAGATAAGTTAATTTCTCAAATACCGAAGCCATCTACAGATTAACTCGGGTTGATAATCGCTTTAATTAAGCAGTTACTTTTGTTAAGCAGCCATTATTGCATTAGCAGTGGTTATCTTTTAATGTTTTCCTTACAGCAGGTTTAACTCCATTCATACTCTGCAAGAACGAAAAATCATTAGCCATGTCTGTACTGCAATAACACCAACCATCATATCTGAAATACATAACCAGGTATCAAAATACTTTTTGTCAAAGAATCCCCAGTTGGTATTTTCATCTTTAGTTTAGAATATTAAAAAATGATTAAATTTTTTTCGAAATGTCCTTGATTTCCTTTAAAGTAGCTTCAACTTTTTTTTTATTTCCTGCAGGGACGTAGAATATACAAGATGAAGTTGATTCTACGTTCCTGGTCCCAGTATCTCTTTATATTTCCTGAAACAATGAAATAATTTTACTAAGAAGATGCTCATAGAACCATGTTCCATTTCAGTCTAAAACAATATTAGCATATGCCTTTCTATTATAATATGCAAGTCATTTCTTCATGAAAAAAGAGCTTCCGCAGAGATCATTTCTTATTTTGTTTTGCAATATCGTGACAAATAGTACTGCACTATATATGATCGTACCATGTACATATCGTTTTTAAAAGGCAAATTTATGGATGTTTTTGGTGCAAACAAAGGTCATTTCCGCTGGTGAGACACATTTCTTTGGTAAAACAAGAGCTACTTGTAAGTGTGCTCATGGGGCTTTAATCTATCGGTTTGTGGTTAGTTTTGATCACAGACTTGTTATGTCTTTGCCACACGTCCTGTGTCAGCAGATAATATACATGTATATATATTTGCTTTGATACAAGCTGTAAGTGCGAAATCTATATTTGTCACCAGTCTCTTATCTCCCTAGTAACTCAACCGGTGCAAAATAATTCAACAAAAATGTCCTCGTGCCAAAAAACAACAACAGCTAATTATGTCCTTTTAAAACATGAACCAAACAGATTAAGAACATCTAAAGAATGAAATGTTTGTTTTTATCCCTAAAATCAGTTCTGTATTTGCCATTATTAATTTTAACAGGCGAAATTTTGTTTCGATATTTATTGCAACTGAACCACTTTTCGAATTTACCAATCGCGTAATATCTCTTAAATCTTTTGTATTTGTCCGGTTACTTTAAAGTAGGATAGTATGCTTCTCAACCTTGAAATAAAGTTAGTACTTGGAAGTTGAATAGGATCTCGATAGACCGACACCTTACACGGCTCAATGGGAAACAATTGCTGAACGTGAGCTAAAACTTAATGACATTTTTACGTAATAAAGTCCGTAAGTCGACTTTTACTGATGAAAAACACAAACAAATCCATGGTTTTCAAAGAAAACGTGATGAGTAAAACTTGTGAAAATGTCTTGACACTAAGTAATGTAGCTTATGGATTCAATTGTTACAAATTTTTCGGATGGACGAACGGACAAACAGGTGAGATAGGACAAATGCCAGTAAAGGTTCGAACGTGCGGGAAAAATAATGCTGCCAAAAACAAGATCTTGTCAAGCACCTACGCAGATCACGCCTACGGTTATACTGTAAACTGAGTAAAATTTCGCAATGAATTAATTTCCGCTACTTTTCACAAAGTCCCTTCTTCGCTAATTCAAAATTTTTGCGAAAGATTCTTTTCACATATAACTTTAATTAAGGAAATTTGCTTTCACGAATATTATCTTTGCGAAAATGTCTGTCTCCTTTCTGATTTCAACCCGCGAAAATTCGTCACGCGAACGGTACCCGATGAGCTAACCGGATTTTTTTAAGTATTCAGATAAGACAATATTTATGTTTTAAGCGAATCAGCAATTTTAAAGGAAAAAAAGCAAGTTTAAACTTGAGAGTTCTTGACTCTTTGACACTCTGCAAACAAATTTTAAGGAGTCTGTTAAGAATGATTTAAAGCCGAGATTTTAAACTCGATTAGACATACTTGAAACCTGCCAGTACGTAGGATTACATAACATTTAATTAAAAAACTTATCAGCTAAGCAACAAGTCAAACAAGACTGAATCACGTTAGATGGGCAACCGTCACGTACTTTATAGATATTTTCGGCATTTCTTTGCGTTCGTGTCTCTTTAGGAGGTTATATTAGAGAGTGTTTTATGATTGACTATGACAATGTGCAAATACTGTGCAAGTGGAGTAGGAGTGAGAATAAATAATTTGATTGCAAAATGTTATCAGTACATATTTGCTGAATCAACTATCTGACACCCCTCTTTGTAGTATAAAAAAGAACGTTGTTAAAGCATAATGAGCATGTGATTGGTTCTTGACTACTGAATAGGTTTTTTGTCTGAAGATTAGCTAAATTTACTTAAATTAGGGTTGTATATTTTTTGTAAACAAAGTAAATGCCTCAAGTCGGTTATTTCTTTTTCTAAGCCTTCCTAACTTTATTTGATACTATTTGTTTCACATAAAATATATGTTACACTGTACAATACATGTACCCGAAGTTATTTTATTTCAGGCAAAAATGTTTAATTGCGCTTTAAAACTGTTGGAAAGATCAACTCTACATTAAGTAAAAAGTTGCAGTAGCTGGCAGTAGCAGAAGCAGTAGCTGGCAGTAGCAGTTGCTAAATCGTGAACTTGGCATCAGTAGTTTGCAATAGCAGTAGCAAAAATGTGTAGGTGGTAGTGGCAATACTTGGCAGTATAAGTAATAAAAAACGTGAAGTAGCAGTACTTGGCAGTAGCAGTAGCAAAAACGTGAAGTTGGCAGTAGCAGTGTTTGGCTGTAGCAGTAGCAAAAACTTGAAGTTGGCAGTAGCAGTGTTTGGCAGTAGCAGTAGCAAGAACGTGAAGTTGGCAGTAGCAGTGTTTGGCAGTAGCAGTAGCAAAAACGTGAAGTTGGCAGTAGCAGTACTTGGCAGTAGCAGTAGCAAAAACGTGAAGGCAAAAACTTGAAGTTGGCAGTAGTAGTACTTGGCAGTAGCAGTAGCAAAAACGTGAAGTTGGCAGTAGCAGTAGTTGGCAGTAGCAGTAATAAAAAACGTGAAGTTGGCAGTAGCAGTAGTTGGCAGTAGCAGTAATAAAAAACGTGAAGTTGGCAGTAGCAGTGTTTGGCAGTAGCAGTGTTTGGCAGTAGCAGTAATAAACGTGATGTTGGCAGTAGCAGTGTTTGGCAGTATCAGAAATAAAAAACGTGAAGTTGGCAGTAGCAGTAGTTGGCAGTAGCAGTAGCAAAAACCTGAAGTAGGCAGTGGCAGTACTTGGCAGAAGCAGTAAAAAAACATAAAGTTGGCAGTAGCAGTAGTTGGCAGTAGCAGTAGCAGTAATGAAAAACGTGAAGTTGGCAGTAGCAGTAGCAGAAAAAGTGTAGATGGGAAAAGCAGTAGTTGGCAGTAGCAGTAGTTGGCAGTAGCAGTAATAAAAAACGTGAAGTTGGCAGTAGCAGTGTTTGGCAGTAGCAGTGTTTGGCAGTAGCAGTAATAAACGTGATGTTGGCAGTAGCAGTGTTTGGCAGTATCAGAAATCAAAAACGTGAAGTTGGCAATAGCAGTAGTTGGCAGTAGCAGTAATAAAAAAACGTGAATGCGTCAGAAGCAGTAGTTGGCAGTAGCAGTAGCAAAATTGTGAAGCTGGCAGTAGCAGTAGTTGGCAGTAGCAGTAGCAAAATTGTGAAGCTGGCAGTAGCAGTAGTTGGCAGTAGCAGTAGCAAAAATGTGAAGCTTGCAGTAGCAGTGGCTAGTAGTAACAGTAGCAAAAAAAATCACGTTAATCTGACAGAAGCAGTAGCTGGCAGTAGCAGAAGCAAAAACGTGAAGTTTGCAGTAGCAGTAGAAAAATGCGAAGCTGGCAGTAGCTAGCAGTAGCAGTAGCAGTAACAGCAGTTGGCCATTACGTTATGAAAAACGGATAACTAGATAAAATCCGTGTTACTAGTTATTTGGCACCGTATCCAGAAAGTATTCGGTGGTTCCTAAAACTGTCACAGATAAGTGTAAAAAATCAAAGCGCTGAAGACGCTGGATTTGTTTGTGTATTCAAAATAGTTGTCCTTTGTTTTGTTGTGACGGCTATTTCAGTCTGTAATCTTCATTTGTGATGGCTATACCAGTTGGTAATAAGATATATGAACAGAATGCAACAGTTATAAATCGTAGTTTGGATCGAATTGTCTCTGTTTCTATTCCAGGTAGACATAGACCGCAAGGATTTTCACTGTACTCAACAAAATGTTTTCACCTACAGTTCTACTGTCTATAAAATCAGACACTGATCGAGCAGCTAGTTAGTAGTGACGGCGCTTCGATAACACAAACGAGCAGGCAATAGCACCGATCAATAAGGGGATCAATTTATTGTGCGGACCGACAAAGTAATAATGCGTGTATATCTATAATGCCACGAACGAATATGGTTGAGACCAGGAAGTAACGATGTTCAAATGTTTTTCTGCAGTCATTGATATGTATTTTAACAAAATAGCTCATTCGGTGCGTTTCAGGATAACGAGGCCTACAGTCGAATATAGAGTAAATTGCCTTCTACTTAAAACCATCACCAATATGAAATATAACAAATTGTTTAAACATCGACATTAACGTATCCTAACACTTGTTTTCTGCTTAAGGTGCTCACGCGTAATACTAAAACATGTAGGAACGCAGACTAGCTCGCGCCAGGTCCACAGAATAAACATAACAGCAATAAGGAAAGTTATAATTACGTCCCTTGGCGCGCATTGAATAAAATTTATGAATGGATGGATATAATCGTAAAAAGAGAATGTGTAAACATGCGCGTAAATATTCCTGGCTGTTCAAAATATTTCATTCTTTAAAATGACGATCAGGGTTAGACATTTTGTTGTCACAGAAACTCCAAAACATATGTTTTCTTTCCTCACAAGGTTTACGAAATGGCCGGCGGGTTAAGAAATCGGAACTATTTCGATAGGGTGTATATATATAGTAAATTGTCCCTTATTTTTACGCATCATTGTAAAATGAAATACATCCGCGGTTCTTATTCGAAAACAGTTTACTTTAGTTATATTTACAAAATTTAGCTGATGCTGCATGAGTTTATAACATTATATAGATTTAAACAATACAACTTTCATGTCTGCAATGGCCATATGGTTTCAAATGAAGAATCATAATTTGGGATTATATGCTGACTGACGTGCCGGAGCTACTTTCAGATTTGGTACTTAAGGAGTAGGCTTCGGAAAACGGTAAGTAAATTTGTTTGTTACACAAACAAATAAAAACTGCAGTAACTTAGCCTTACAACAGTTTTGCGGTCAACCCTCGAATCGTTTTTATGGGAGTTGTTTCAATGTCGCGTTTTTTAGAACTCTAGGTATCATGATCAAAATTAGTTTAGAAAAAAGCAACTTTATGCCGTCATTTTGGAGAAAAACGTGCTTGTTATGGATCACTTTCCACAGATAAATGTTTTCAATCAACCTAAGGCGTTGGTATTGTCGAACGGCTGAAATTTTTATACAACCGGCTTCAAGCAGCTAAATGAAGATGTAAACTTGTCATTTAAACGTTTAACGACCTATATAAAATAAGCTACAAACCTTAAACTTTGAAAACTAATGCAAAACTTTATTAATACTGAATTCTTTTGTTACCATTTTAACAAAGTCGCTCTTGTAAATAATGTGCAAGGTCTGTTAAGCATTCCATATAGTATTACACTGTTGAAGAATAGAAGTAGAACTGTCAAAAGCAAATGAATTGCTGGCATTTTGCACTAAACTATTAATACTGTTTTTCATTACTCGGAGTACCTAGATTAGTATATTGCACAAACGATAATAATAAATTTTTGAGAAATAATATTTTAAATTAAGATATTTGGTGTTTTCTACATAAATTAACCTAGGTGCTCGAAGTATGTGATGGATGAAGCACAAACAACATTCACTACAGAAAGCTTCTACTGCTCCTTCTGGACATTTTGGTGCTTGAAATATCATGGCTATTTTGCTAATAAGTTATAAGAAATTGAAGGACCATTTCAAACACTTTACACGAACCTTAACAAATGAAACAAAACAAATACTGTAGCTATTGTATCTAATAAAACAAAATCATCATTTTATGTTGAATTTACTTGTTTACTGACTTGTTTATCACAACTGTTTTCTTACATGTGCGTGAAGTTAGCTGCCAGTTGCCAGTTGCCGGTTGCCAATTCAATGCCAATTCAATTGGCAACTGGCAACTGGCAGCCAACTTCACACTCTTGTTGCCAATTAGTCTTAACTTGCAAATATTAACTAAAAACAAAATTGTTAAACCACGCGAATTGGCAACTGGCAACTGGCACCCAGATGCCAATTCGATTTTTATGTAAAAATCTTAATAAAAAATGAATTGGCAACTGGCAACTGGCAACCGACTTCATATTCCAGATGCCAATTCAACTTTCACTTGCAAATAGCCAATTCGTTCAACCTCACTTATTGGCAACTGGCAACTGGCAGCCAGATGCCAATTCGACTTCTATCAGTAATTGTGAATAAAAAGCGAATTGGCAACTGGCAGCCAGATGCCAATTCCATTTTTATGTAAAAATCTTAATAAAAGTTGAATTGGCAACTGGCAACCAACTTCATATTCCAGATGCCAATTCAACTTTCACTTGCAAATAGCCAATTCGTTCAACCTAACGAATTGGCAACTGGCAAATGGCAGCCAGATGCCAATTCGATTTTTATGTAAAAATCTTAATAAAAAATGAATTGGCAACTGGCAGCCAGATGCAAATTCGACTTCTGTCAGTAATTGTGAATAAAAAGCGAATTGGCAACTGGCAATTGGCAGCCAGATGCCAATTCGTTCAACCTCGCGAATTGGCAACTGGCAACTGGCACCCAGATGCCAATTCGATTTTTATGTAAAAATCTTAATAAAAAATGAATTGGCAACTGGCAACTGGCAACCAACTTCATATTACAGATGCCAATTCAACTTTCACTTGCAAATAGCCAATTCGTTCAACCTAACGAATTGGCAACTGGCAATTGGCAGCCAGATGCCAATTCGATTTTTATGTAAAAATCTTAATAAAAGATAAATTGGCAACTGGCAACTGGCAACCAGATGCCAATTCGTTCAACATCGCGAATTGGCAACTGGCAGCCAGATGCCAATTCGATTTTGATGTAAAAATCTTAATAAAAAATGAATTGGCAACTGGCAATCAACTTCATGTTCCAGATGCCAATTCAACTTTCACTTGCCAATAACAAATTCGTTCAAACTCACGAATTGGCAACTGGCAACTGGCAGTCAGATGCCAATTCGATTTAGATGTAAAAATCTTAATAAAAGTTGGATTGGCAACTGGCAACTGGCAACTGGCAACCAGATGCCAATTCGATTTTTATGTAAAAATCTTAATAAAATTTGAATTGGCAACTGGCAACTGGCAACCAACTTCATATTCCAGATGCCAATTCAACGTTCACTTGCAAATAGCCAATTCGTTCAACCTCACGAATTGGCAACTGGCAACTGGCAGCCAGATGCCAATTCGACTTCTGTCAGTAATTGTGAATAAAAAGCGAATTGGCAACTGGCAATTAGCAGCCAGATGCCAATTCGTTCAACCTCGCGAATTGGCAACTGGCAACTGGCACCCAGATGCCAGTTCGATTTTTATGTAAAAATAAAATCTTAATAAAAAATGAATTGACTTCTGTCAGTAATTGTGAATAAAAAGCGAATTGGCAACTGGCAACTGGCAACTGGCAGCCAGATGCCAATTCGATTTTTATGTAGAAATCTTAATAAAAGTTGAATTGGCAACTGGCAACCAACTTCATATTCCAGATGCCAATTCAACTTTCACTTGCAAATAGCCAATTCGTTCAACCTCACGAATTGGCAACTGGCAACTGGCAGCCAGATGCCAATTCGACTTCTGTCAGTAATTGTGAATAAAAAGCGAATTGGCAACTGGCAATTAGCAGCCAGATGCCAATTCGTTCAACCTCGCGAATTGGCAACTGGCAACTGGCACCCAGATGCCAGTTCGATTTTTATGTAAAAATAAAATCTTAATAAAAAATGAATTGACTTCTGTCAGTAATTGTGAATAAAAAGCGAATTGGCAACTGGCAACTGGCACCCAGATGCCAATTCGATTTTTATGTAGAAATCTTAATAAAAGTTGAATTGGCAACTGGCAACCAACTTCATATTCCAGATGCCAATTCAACTTTCACTTGCAAATAGCCAATTCGTTCAACCTAACGAATTGGCAACTAGCAACTGGCAACCAGATGCCAATTCGATTTTATTAAGATTTTTACATAAAAATCGAATTGGCATCTGGTTGCCAGTTGCCAGTTGCCAGTTGCCAATCCAACTTTTATTAAGATTTTTACATCTAAATCGAATTGGCATCTGACTGCCAGTTGCCAGTTGCCAATTCGTGAGTTTGAACGAATTGGCTATTTGCAAGTGAACGTTGAATTGGCATCTGGAATATGAAGTTGGTTGCCAGTTGCCAATTCAACTTTTATTAAGATTTTTACATCAAAATCGAATTGGCATCTGGCTGCCAGTTGCCAGTTGCCAATTCGCGAGGTTAAACGAATTGGCATCTGGTTGCCAGTTGCCAGTTGCCAATTCAACTTTTATTAAGATTTTTACATATAAATCGAATTGGCATCTGGCTGCCAATTGCCAGTTGCCAATTCGTTAGGTTGAACGAATTGTCTATTTGCAAGTGAAAGTTGAATTGGCATCTGGAATATGAAGTTGGTTGCCAGTTGCCAGTTGCCAATTCAACTTTTATTAAGTTTTTTACATAAAAATGGAATTGGCATCTGGCTGCCAGTTGCCAGTTGCCAATTCGCTTTTTATTCACAATTACTGACAGAAGTCGAATTGGCATCTGGCTGCCAGTTGCCATTTGCCAATTCGTGAGGTTGAACGAATTGGCTATTTACAAGTGAAAGTTGAATTGGCATCTGGAATATGAAGTTGGTTGCCAGTTGCCAATTCAACTTTTATTAAGATTTTTACATCAAAATGGAATTGGCATCTGGCTGCCAGTTTCCAGTTGCCAATTCGCGAGGTTGAACGAATTGGCAACTGGCTGCCAATTGCCAGTTGCCAATTCCCTTTTTATTCACAATTACTAACAGAAGTCGAATTGGCATCTGACTGCCAGTTGCCAGTTGCCAATTCGCGATGTTGAACGAATTGGCATCTGGTTGCCAGTTGCCAATTCAACTTTTATTAAGATTTTTACATAAAAATCGAATTGGCATCTGGCTGCCAATTGCCAGTTGCCAATTCGCTTTTTATTCACAATTACTGACAGAAGTCGAATTGGCATCTGGCTGCCAGTTGCCAATAAGTGAGGTTGAACGAATTGGCTATTTGCAAGTGAAAGTTGAATTGGCATCTGGAATATGAAGTCGGTTGCCAGTTGCCAATTCATTTTTTATTAAGATTTTTACATAAAAATCGAATTGGCATCTGGGTGCCAGTTGCCAGTTGCCAATTCGCGTGGTTTAACAATTTTGTTTTTATTTAATATTTGCAAGTTAAGACGAATTGGCAACAAGAGTGTGAAGTTGGCTGCCAGTTGCCAGTTGCCAATTGAATTGGCATTGAATTGGCAACCGGCAACTGGCAACTGGCAGCTAACTTCACGCACATTTTTCTTACAGCCTTCATCCCTATATAATATGCGCTTAGTGAATCAAATCGTCTCTGTATGCTTGCCCGCCGAAAGTAACGGGATTAAAGTAGCTTTTGAGTACTTTAGGAAATAGTTATTGTAGAATTTGATCAGACTATATACTGTAAATCATGAATTATTCGCGAGAACCTTATTTTCGCGGTTTTTTTTTCGCGAGAGCACTCGTTCGCGAATATGCAAAGTTCTCTGGAAATGAACGATTTCCGGAAACATACGGGAAAGGTATCCGTGGAAATCTGTATTTAAGGACATGAACTTGATGTGTTATGACGATCTTTTTTAAGGTAATTTTCATTTATATTCTTAAACACTTTTAAAACGAAGAGGGATCATAAAGACTAATTTAATCGGTAGTTATTGTCAGTTGATTCAAAATAAATAGATGTCTATTTGTGAGGACAGTGTTACAGTAGGCATGTCTTGAATTTGATTAGTTGAAAAGACAAGATAAGATTGTAAGTCTTTTGTCATTCAACCGGAGCGTAATTTTGTCGTTTAATTAAGGTGAGTCAGTACCTTTCGTCGGTAAAATTAAAAGTTGCCACATTTATTTAAAAATTGGTACATGCGTATATCGTGTCCATCTGCGTCGCATGGTTACGTTTTTTTGTGACGTCACATGACGACATTTAACAACGCCCTCTAGTGGCTGCGTACCGGAACCATCCCGTCATGAAGTTATTCTCATATAGCTTTTTATTGATACTTAACATATTTTCTTTATGTTATTTCTATCAAAGTCATTAGAAAATGTACTATACATCCAAGTAAAAAACATTTTCCTTCTTTCACAAAGCTCGTCATGATTCCGCTAAAACCAATTGAAATAACGTTTGAAACGTCAACGTTTTTCAACGCTTTTTTGCCGTTTTTACAAAATATTTCAAAATCGGGACGGTAAAAGTTTATGTAATTTTGACAGTGTTTATTTTATGATATTTGAACACAATTAATGAAATAAAAACAGGACGTCTTCGTCCTAGATTTTTAAAAAATAACGCGTAAATGATGCCACTTGAACGTCAAAAGAACAACGTTTGAGAGATGACGTTTAGTTCATGACAATATGTCACTGATAATTTCTATTTTCCGTATTCTTTTAACACGGAAGTGCCATACTGACCATTGCGATGTAAATATTATCAAATAATTGATTTTCTCTAGGTCTATATCATCAGTAACCAAGGATTCCCCCTTTTTTTACCGAGAAACGTAGTAAGCCTATGTATAGTCCCGAAAAAGGTCAACAAGTAATGACATAACACAACATAACAGAATGGAATGACCTTCTAAACTTTGAATAATTTTCGATACATTTTATTTATTTTCTTAATTTAGATTTATTTGTTCTATTATTTCACAGTGCTATTTATATAAATAAGTTCACAGCCGTTGTGAGATGAGCTGGAGTATACATGTATATACAAAATAATACAACGGTCCAAATGGAAGACACGATTATATCGATGCTGATTGGCACAGTTGGTAAACGAGCATCCTTCAGATGTTTTTCATGGTATATAACTATCGAAATAACAATTTTTAAAAACTTCAAACTCTAAGATAATGTTTTTAGAAAACTTTGACATTATCGACTATTTCGCCATCTCGTGGCAGAAATATGCCACCACAGTATTACACAAATCGGGTGCCTTCATGAATTCTTCCCTTTTTAAAGCTTAATTATTATTCAACCCTTTTGGAAAAGCATTTTAAGTTTAGATGAAAAATATTCCAAAACGTAAAACATCTGATTTCCGATCAAGGCACGGAAATGTCATGCTAATTTGTGATCAGCGGCCTGTAAATCGAAAAACTCATAAGTCGTTACTTACGAATGCGTTTATGAAGATGCTGCATACGACACTATTTCACCAACTCCCATGTGCCCGTTACGTCTTATTATTCGTAAGTAGCGCTCTCGTAAATTATATAGGTATATCGTTGGTTTTCGCGAGTTAGCACTGAATTATATTCGCATAAATTGACTTTCTCTTGTATTTGTAGTTCACCCTGAGCACGCAGTGACCTCTCCCATCACTCGTCATCCATCGTGGGTCTGTCATCCGTTCGTCTGTCAAATAGTTCGTCCCACTTTCGCAGCATCTCCTATTAACTAAATGATAAATTTTGTTGAACTTTACAGGGATGTTTTGGGTGGTTTTATTTGATATTTCTAATGAGAATGCATTCCATCATTGCAGTTTTTTTGTTTTTGTTGCGTCAATGAAAGGAAAACATTCCAATCATCTTGTCCGAAAGTTAAATACTTTGACAGCTTTTTTAACTACACAAACTTGATAGTATTTCACTTTGTAAATATTTGATGATAGATACTTATGTATATGAACAGAGTTAATCCCTGAAATTTCAAACAGTTCCTTAAATCCAGGATCATCCTACTTGCAGGGGACTTTAAATTTTTAATTCCTCAATTTTGAATTACATGTAGTTTCGACTCATAAAAAGATGGTTGCTGAAGGGAGCAGGCAACAGTTTTCTGGGTTCTCGGCAACAAAGCTTACAACCAATCTCACAATTCCTTCACACAACACCTGTAACTGCTAACCCATTTTTGGGTCGGTCCGAGGCCAAATTGCTAACATCACTGAAATTTCATGCCTCAATTGTCAACCAGGAGCTGGTCAGTTTCAGACACCAGACTCCCTGTTAAATAAGAAAAAACACCTAAAAAGAGGAATTTACTGTACTGGGTCTTTGCTATTTACAGTTGTTTGTATGTCACTGCAAAATGCATTCTGCTCACCACAGACTAGTGAAAAATCACCTACTTCCATTCTCATGCACCGGTTTTACACAGAGCCACAAAAAGCCACATATTTGTATTTCAGATTATATTTCAACACTCATTTTAGACAATCAAAAGAGAAATATAGCAGTATTAATCATTCTCTACACACACTGCACCCTTAACTCTCAACAGTACCCTTTATAAATAAATGTGACCTAGCCAATTCGAAACTAGGGCGCAAAACTGTTGCGTGCCTCCGAAGCTAGTCATAATAGCACTTTTGTGGAAAGAATGAAAGTCGGACATTATTTCACAAAATTAACTGAAAGTGTTTATTAGTTCTGGTATATAGTGATTTTAGTATACATGCACGGGAAAGTCGACTGTCTAAGTGGTTAAGTTTCTAATCAGGTAGAGTGACAAGCTGCTGTAGTCTACGAGACAAATTTTTCAGGCAAAGTGTTTGGATCCCAGGTAAGAACGGAAAATATGACATAGTTGCCAAAGACGGTCGTCTTAATTTAAATAATGTGATGTAACTAAAGCACTATTCAAAGTTTATTACGTTCGATTTTGTATATCAAATGAGTGTGGAGTGGAAAACTACAATACCCACTTAATCGTCATATGATGCATGTACCAAACACGGATGTAATTATGCATGTTTCAGGTAAAGCATACAATACAGGATCCGGGATGGCTAACTTGTGTATGTGTTTATATAATGGTATATACAAGTACAAAAGGATGTGGAGTTTGTTGTATAAACACCTGCACCATCTTAGATAGAATAAATTATATTTTATTAAATATTTTGAAGTAAGACACGGTATTAAATGCCATATACCATTTAATAATTGCACCATTTGTGGACAGAAAATCATCATTATCTAAAAGTTCATATTTGAGCACAAAGCACCCTACAGTCTGTATACAAACTTAATTACAATTCTGATATTAGTATCTGACAACAAGTCAGTACACCAGAGTACTACAATAAAACTTCACTTACCATGGTTAAAATTCGTTTTGAATGCGTTTGAAAAGAAAACAGGATCCTTGTCACGGTTAATAAATGCTTTTTCGGCTCTCGGCTAGGACTACTCGCTAGAAGACGCGCCGTCCCTCAGCAGCTGCCCAGATCGAGTGTCCCTTCATCTATCTCTCTCCGCCTAAATAGTCTTTTCTCTCGAGAATGCAATGCCCCGGTCGGGATTAGAACCAGTGACCTCCGGATTGATATTGTATTCTAAAGCGTCAACCTCTCGACCACCATGTGGCAGAAAAAGTGTCACAGCCAGGGCCAATAAACGCCTCAAATTTACTATAGGTTTATATAGGAGCGCTGTCATTAACTTGCGATAACATTTTAACTGATAAAGTTATTTTAAAATCACAAACGGGATGATAAAATATAACATTTCCCTTTTTTAATGAATATTGTTTTATTTTTCTGAGACTTTATTTGTTTGGTCTTTTTTTAACTTAAAAACTCTACCCGTCGTTTTACTATATAATATATAGTAAAACGCCCAAAATGTGACAATTTTAAGTGAACATTTTGCAGTTTATCTTCAATTTGTTAAAAAACTATAACACTTATTTTAGAATCACAAACGGGATTGAATAAAACAATCATTCTACATTTAAGTGATATATTTTATATAAAAATAAAGAAAGAAGAGAATGGTCTTTTTTTAAGGTTTTGTTTAACAGGTATATAATCTTATTTTTACGATCGGAGCTCGGTTGCTTCCGTAATGCTGGCCGAACACTTCCGAATGATTTATCTAACTGCTTCAGGCCATCGATAAGTTTTATGGCCGGACATTACGTAACATTTATCATGATCTTTAAAACGTTGTATATTGGGTTTTATTTTACATTAAAATACAAACTGGGTGAGAATCTTCAGTTTTTGTTAATAACAAGGCAAAACATTTCATTGAAACCGGATATACATGATATCGTCTTTATAGCGAAGATCCATGAAATTTTCAGTATAATTATCAATAATATTATTTAGCTTTTGATGTTAATTTGCAACACATAAAAGATTCAGTTTGCATGCATTTTTATTTCGAAGCACTTGCACGGGGTATTTTATTTTGTTTCACATTTTTCTTTGTCTCGAGTGAAAGGCAAGCATTCGCTCCGCTGAAATTAGTGTCATTTTATAGGTTTCTTCCAGATTCAAAATACACAGATAAAACCAGGTTGTCTGATCCCTCGAATCTTTTGTCTTTCATTTCACCCTGAAGAAATAAACTAATTATTACATTAACAAAAAGAGAAGAAAAAAACACGCAAGGTTTGATCGGTGTGCAGAGTATTAAATGACAACATCTGTAAAATTTAACAGGTATTATTCTACTGCAAAAATGGAAAAGTTTTTTACCACATTAAATCCTTATTTCTTCTTAATGTTAATTATAATTTCAAGCAATGTGGACAGTGTTACAATCCAGCTGTAATTTTGAAGGAAAAATATATTTGACCATATGGTTTGAAACTGAAAAACCACATTCTTTTTACGACATTCAACACCAAGCGTTTACTAGAGTATGTAAAATCTATTGATATTCTGAAAAGGAAACGGTGCTATTTCTCAACTTAAAAAAGCCTACAGAAATCAAATGTTAGTTTTTATCAGATCAGGAATAACTAATTGGGAAATAAACAAGTCGAAGTACTATTTAACGCGGTCGCCCATTTACGTTTTAAAAGCACACCATGCTTTTGCAACATATTTGCCGTGTGCGTCTGTACTTGAAAATTGTAGGTCTACAATTTTCAACAATTCTCACGAGAAACATTACGCACGTGTAAAGGGATCAGCCGAATAAGAAAAATCAAGTGTGCACAGTTAGATTCATTCCCATTATCATGTCAAAATTCACGAATGTTGTAGCTTTTGGATTAATCTGTGACTATTGGGCAATTAATCTTCTTTTTCTTGTAAGAGCACATAATATATAAATTTGCGTACAAGGATATGTAACTGATACAATCACATGCATTGGCAAAAAAGAGACATGACGAATGTTGTTATCAATATTAATCAGGATATGTATGAAATAAAATGCATCGTTTTCTTGGGGTTTGCTAAGAGTGTACTTTCGCCTACGTAACCTTCCCAAAATAGAATGTGTCATTATTATTTAAACCAATCTGCACATATTCATGTCTGCCATCTATCCATAATTAATGAAAATGCATCATAACTCTTGCAATATCTATATTTTCATCTATGTTAAGATGGTTTTAAAGTAATATTGAATTAGGTATGTTTTGCTGGTTTTGAGCTGTTAATTTAACTAAAGTTATAACTGAAGGCGAGTCATTATGGCAAGCCAATTTACTATTTAATAAAAAAGAGATTATTTTCTTATTATAACAAAGGGGATATATTTATTAAATTAAGAAATATCTCTGTAAATAAGGAGATGTCTACCATAAAGATATCTAATTTTTGAAAGATATTTCACAATACTAAAGAGATATCTCTCAGTGTAGTAGATATATCTCTTAACCGTAAAGAGATATCTCTCCAACATAAAAAGATATCTATGAAACGAGTCATCTGTTTAAAATACAGAGATATGTCTTAACTTTAGAGAGATGTGTCTGTAACTGTGAGAGATATCTTTCAAAAATAGAAAGATATCTCTCAAATGATGTTAAAGACTCAGAAGCACAATTAAATGTAACTCTTATTTTACCAAGAAAGATGTCTTACCAGCGGAAATGACCTTTATTTATACCAAAAACATTTCCAATTTGTATTTTATTAATCGTAAGTACATGTTTGAAATATAGCGCAGTATTTTTTCAATGATATTTCAAAACAAGAGCTGTCCCTCATAAGTGACGAATGCCTCCAAAGAGGTGTCTCACAGTCTGTGTCCTTATGGAACCAGTACTTGCGCATGCTTTTGCAACATATTTGCCGTGTGCGTCTGTACTTGAAAATTGTAGGTCTACAATTTTCAACAATTCTCACGAGCAAACATTACGCACGTGTAAAGGGATCAGCCGAATAAGAAAAATCAAGTATGCACACTAGATTCATTCCCATTATCATGTCAAAATTCACGAATGTTGTAGCTTTTGGATTAATCTGTGACTATTGTCAACAATTACTTCCAATGAACTCTATTTTCTACATCCGTTATTTTACATTAAACTCCTTAATGACTGAACATTTGACTGTAATGAAGAAGTGCTCTCTAGTTAAATCATTATTATCATTATTATCATTATTATTATTATTATCATTATTATTATTATCATTAATTGCGAGTAATGTGAATGATACTGTTGAATGTTCTTTATCTTCTGGTAGAAATGGTAAAATTTAAGCAGAAGATTATCCCCTTTACGCACAAAAGTAACATGTCAAGTTCAATATCTCCCTTAGGCAATATTCAAGTACAATCGATAATCAATGATTTATGACCCTGTCCGTTATTACCGAACCGTAGTTGTTTCCGTTAACTTCTAATCCCCAATACTTATCGATTGTCAGCTGATATAGCGGTTGGCACTTTTTCTGCCGTATGCTTCCACGGACCTATATACACATATAGGTCCATGGCACTATCTGTGTGTAAAAGTCCTATTGCGGCCTTGTTTAGCCTAAATTATACTGCATGGAACTGGAGCTGCAAAAATACGTAGTTTTCAACGAAAACACATTACAAACTGTGTGATTAAAAATAAATTTTTATATTACATGTTCACTTATTTCATTGTATAGAATATAATATTTTATTGTCTGCGTATTTCTGCTCAGTTAATTGATTCAAATTTATTTAAAAACTCCCGTTTCATGTTTGAGATAACCCCTTTGTTAAAATTTACATAGTACCGGAAATTTTCCAGGACAGCGGCATTGATTTCCATTGAATAAACAAAATGTCAGAATGATTTTTGTACAAGCTACATTCGGTGTCATGGGATCATATACATTCATTATGACCTGATTTGTGTCAGTAATATGTGTATCCAAACGAGATGATTGGTATATTACACGGCAGGTGACATCCTGGGAGAGAAATCCATTTCTGTATCAAATCATTAATAAACACGAATTTCCGGCACAACAATGCCGTACTTCAAAACCCCGGGCATAATTTAAATCAGAAATGAATATAACAAAAACAACAAATAGTCAACGACATCCTTTTTGTTTTGTTTTATTTACACCTGCATGAAGTTAAAAATTAACTTAACAAGGAGAAAAAGAATTTCTATTTTTCAAAATTAATAGCCTCAGTGCTTGTTTTTTCCATATATGTTGTTAGTTACAAAACAAAAACCGAACACGTTCTTTCCCTAAACTTACAAGTTATACGAAAGTCCTGTAAAAAGTTTTTCCTTTGGGTTTGAGTTCTGAATTGCAGCGTTTTATCGAAAATATTGCAAACCTTCAAAATAGTCCCCCTTTACTGAAACACATTTTTGTAACCTGTTTATCCAGTCGTGAAATGCGACTAGATAGTCTTCTTTTGGTATCTGTTGTAGACACTGGCATATAGCGCTGCAAAGCGAACTTCTAGACTTTTTCATTCTCTTATTTCTTCCCAGAAAATAATTTCTTCAGCCTTGGAAATAAAAAGAAGTCGCATGGACTCAGGTCCGGTGATTAAGGCGGATGGTTTACTACATGCACGTTTCCAGACGCCAAAAAAGCCTTAACATCCTCGCACCTGTGAGAGAAGGCGTTGTCATGAATCAGACGGGAACCTGACCATCCTTTGCTCGAACGCTTCTTGTTGTAAAACGTTTTACTTTCTTCAGCTAAGAGTTCTTATAGAAGCCGTCAGTGACTGTATGACCAGATGGACAAGGCAGTTGAACAACTGACGGCAAGGCGTACACAGATGTCACCGATCACCGGTGCACTAACTTTTAGGTCTTCAAAGTTTTAAACAGGAACAAAATAAAGCTTATATTTTTTATTTATCTTGATCCTCTCACATGTATTGCATGTTATAAACAAATATAATTTCTAAAATCTTCTCGCCTTAAAATGCTATGACCTACGTGTCCGCCATATTTGTTTTGCTATGTCACATTTTACCGGTGCAGACATAAAATATTACCTTTTCAAACATTACTGGGCAAAACTTCTTACCAAAAGTTAACACATATCAAACAACAAACATAATGCTTTGAATCAACTGGACACTGAGTTTAAAACCTGAGAGTTAAGTAAATGATATGATGTAAAATGTATTGAATATTTTTTTTAATATTTTCGTTTTCTGAACTTAATGACGATGTCATGGCAACATTTTTTTCGTACTGATGGTTCTCTTAGCAATACTTGGGCGTGTTTGATCTTTTCGTTTGAAATTGTATTAGTTAAGTACCGAAATAGTAACGACAATTATAGCAATGACAAATGTAATAAGTAAAGTTACGTCGTATTTAAATTATACAAACGAAAATTTCAGTTGTTATGTAATATTTTAAGTTGTAGTAATGATAATTTTGATAACGACACTTACAGTATTGACATCTTTAGTAATTATAGTTATTTCCTAATTTATTATTATGTAATTATAGTAATGACAATTGTAGAAATTACCGACTATCTGTTTATTACAATTACTGTTCCTGGCGGTTAAGAAGCAGTAAATTCATCTTAAACTTGTTAATTACAATTACAGTAAAACATTGTTGTTGTTTTAATACAAATTGTTATGTGTATATAGGAAACTAAATGAAGTCATTTAAAATAAAACAGCAAACGAAACGAAGAATGTTTAATATGTTCTTTTACAAACATGGACCAAAATATTTGTATACTATGTCGCGTAATAAATGTTTTATGATATCTATTATTACATGATACATGTAGATATATGATGCTGTGGTATATTATGTTATGTTTCGTTATGTTGTGCTGTGTTATCGAAAGGCTAAAACACTCTTCCTTTAAGGCACGTTGCAAAATCAAAACTAAGCTCTTTCTCACTGAAAACCAGGTTTTTTCTGAGCATTTTTCCAAGTTAAAATCAAAGCGCTGAAGACGCTGGATTTATTTGTGTATTCAAAACATATGTCCTTTGTTTTGTTGTGACGGCTATTTCAGTCTGTAATTATCATTAGTGAAGCCTATACCAGTTGGTAATAAGATATGAACAGAATGCAACAGTTATAAATCGTATTTTGGATCGTATTGTCTCTGTTTCTATTCCCGGTACATAGACAGCAGGGATTTTCACTGTACACAATAAAATGTTTTCATCCACAGTTCTACTGTCTAAAATCAGACACTGATCGAGCAGCTAGTTAGTAGTTACGGCGCTTCGATGACACAAACGAGCAGGCAATAGCACCGATCAATAAGGGGATCAATTCATTGTGCGGACCGACAAAGTATTATGGTTCAGACCAGGAAGTAACGATGTTCAAATGTTTTTTCTGCAGTCATTGATATGTATTTTAACAAAATAGCTCATTCCATGCGTTTCAAGATAACGAGGCCTACAGTCGACTTTAGGGTAAATTGACATCTACTTAAAACAATCACCACCTATGAAATATAACAAATCGTTTAAACATCGATATTAACGTATCCTAACACCTGTTTTCTGCTTAAGGTGCTCACGCGTATATGTAGGAACGCAGACTAGCTCGCGCCAGGTCCGCAGAACAAACATATCAGCAATAAGGAAAGTAATTAATTACGTCCCTTGCCGCGCATCGAATAAAATTTATGAATGGATGGATATAATCGTAAAAAGAGAATGTGTAAACATGCACGTAAATAATCCTGGCTGTTCAAAATATTCCATTGTTTTAAATGACGATCATGGTTAGACATTTTGTTGTCACAGAAACTCCAAAACATATGTTTTCTTTCCGCACAAGGTTTAAGAAATGGCCGGCGGGTTAAGAAATCGGAACTATTTCTATAGGGTGTATATATATAGTAAATCGTCCCTTATTTTTACGCATCATTGTAAAATGAAATATATCCGCGGTTCTTATTCGAAAACACTTTACTTTAGTTATGTTTACAAAATTTAGCTGATGCTGCATGAGTTTATAACATTATATATTTAAACAATACAACTTTCATGTCTGCAATGGCCATATGGTTTCAAATGAAGAATCATAATTTGGAATTATATGCTGACTGACGTGCCGGAGCTACTTTCGGATTTGGTACTTAAGGAAAAGGCTTCGGAAAACGGTAAGTAAATTTGTTTGTTACACAAACAAATAAAAACTCACAGCAAAGTCAGCGTCTAATTACTGACTGGGTCTCGTGTTATTAAAAACTGATTTAATTTCAAGTGCGGTAAATGTGAGAAATGTTTTAGAATTGTGCATACAGCAGGGGTGTGAAAAAAATGTTAAATTAACTAAATAAATTGTAGTAAAAAATGTGAAATAGGTCACAAATTAACTAAATAAATTGTAATAAAAAATGTGAAAAAGGTCACAAATGTGAAAATGGTCACAAATATGAAATATTTTTACCCTATTTGTGAAAACCTTACAACTGTTTTTCACATTTGTCGACAGTTTGTACATATGGGGTAAAATTATTTCACATTTTGACCGTTTTCACATTAGCTAACTGTTAAAACATAAGTTTACAAGTATCAGCCGCTTAAGGCATACAGTAAACTCCGTTTATAACGAACATATTTTAATTTGTTCGTTATATCCGGATTTTGTTATATCCATATAACATGTTCACACAAAATGAAGAAAGAAAGAAAACCTGGCAGAGCAATTTTTTTCCTTATATCCGGTTTTTTGCTATATCAAGATTCGTTATATACGGAGTTTACTGTATAGCTGTTTAATAGAAGTGATCACTAGCACAGGTTCAACTGTGCACATAAAAAGTTTCATAGCAATTTGTTTCTTTTGTTTTTTGCTAACAATATCTTCAGCTAAATATTTAGTGGATTTTGCTTAAACGAAGCTGACGGTCGTAATTGACGTCAGTTGGTTTAATAAAACTAACTTATTTCCTTCTTATGTCTTCTGCGTTCTGATTTGTTACTTACGCCTTTTCTCTTTATAAAATACTCTTAATTGTGGAAACTTATTTGTTGCTCCGTAAAAAAAACAATCTTTCAATTGTTTTGTATTTGTAACATTACTGTGATACATGCCTTTTGGGCAACAAGTAAAAATATGCTTAGTAAACGACTTTGTGACAATATATTTAAAGTATAACTCCATTTAATCCGTGGACCAGGTAAAACTCCAATCATTCGTCATTTTAAACAGAACACAGAATTTCTCAAGAACAGTCCATAATAATTTTGCTTATTTATTGTTTTCGATTGTCAATCAAATGTCAAAGATATGAGTACTTAAAGTAAAATTTACATGGATTTTTTTTATCAACGACAGCAAATAGCTGTATGGGGCACGTAATCCAAACTACTAACGACCACAGCAATAGAACTTCACATCATTCAGTGCAGAGTCGTCTCCCCTGCCTTGATATTTCTGTACTTTTGTTTTTATGCCACAGATTGCAGTCCCTGTAGGACAACGCTCGCTCTCGTACCAATACTTTCCCCACGGTTCGCCATGCCCTGGAGGTATCTCTAGCTGAATTTCGTCTCCAGTTTGCTCGAGGTCTAGGCATTTGAATGTAGCAAATGATGCAGCTGTGTTAGTCCAGTCATGCTGTCGAATACACAAATTTAAAAAAAGAAAACATATTTTTTAAACAGTTATAACAAATATGAACAAGTAGCTATTAAAAGAGAATATCATAACAAGCCAGTTGATCTACTGTTCGTATATTTCCTATTGTCTTCGTTGTACTGATCACGCCGTCGATCACACTATACAGAAAAATCGAATTTGCGAAAAAAAGATCTTGCAGACCTACCGACTCACTGCAGTATTTCATTTTCATTTAAACTTTTGAGTCCATGCTAGATCTACGACTCTTTCGACGAGAGTGCAATATGTAGAGTCAGAGGACATCCAATCAAAATGTTTTAAAGTAACTTCTGTCAAAACCAAAAGAAAAAAAGTTTCAGAAATATTTACTTCTCCAAAAGTGAGGAACTGTTTAGTAAATAGGAGTCAAACGCTTTTTTTAAATCAATACATTAGCCGCTATTAAAATATTTCATCCGTGAAAGAAAGGTATACATATGCATCAAGGAGAAAAATGCAGCGAAATCATCTTTATTGCTTACCATTTGTAGAGAAAACCGTGTAAGGAAATAAACGGTGTTAGCAGATTTTGGACAAATGGCATCGTATTTTTCATAGCTACCAAATATTCCCTGCGAAGAAGTGATGACGTCATTGCTTACGTCGCCATTTTCATCCGCACAGATCAGCTTAATCGCATTTAAGCCTGTATCATCACCAGGCCCTTGATCAGGTTGGATCTGACAAAAAGAACGCTAGTTTTTATTTTATGCTGATTGATGAAATACTGTGTTCTATCAGTGAAATATAGAGTGATGATATAGATATCATATCAGTCGCAGTGTGGGTGATGTATGTCTGCCGGAACTACTTTTTTCGATTGAGCATATACATAATTTTGCTTTTGTTTTAATAGTTAGCATAAAATAAAAAGAAAATTTGTTTATTTTGAGTGGATATGGAATATATCTCAACTCAAAATGATACAATTTTCACATTTTCACTTGCGCTCGTATCACTTTTCGTTGAGATATATGCCATATCCACTCAAAACAAACAAATATCCTCTATATATTACTTCCTCGATATTTCGAGTCGACAGTTTGATCCTTTTTCAAAGTTTACGGCACTGTCTTAATTAAAAGAGAAGTTTGGCGGGATCATGGGTAAAACACAGAGCTACTTCTGTCACAGTGGCGATCAAAAGATAGGAGATAGTTGAGAATATTTCTCAGGATACACTGTTGTAGGAAATGTGAAAATGGTGACAAATGTGAAATAATTTTAACCAATTTGTAAAAAATTGCGACAAAATATTAAACCTAACTCTAACTCAAATGTTGAATAATTTTACCCCGTATGTAAAACATTTCGACAAATGTGAAAAACAGATTTTACATACATTGTGTAGATCTATAGGGTAAACTTATTTCGCATTTGTTTTGGGGTCCTTACCAGAATTGAAACTGAAACAATAAAATGCACTTCGTACCTTCATGTTGTATCCGATTGCGAACTGTCCTGTTGGGCAGAACTCAGCTTCTCCCCAGTCTCCAAAATAGCCCCCACGAGGGACTGTCAACGTCTTCTTGTTATAGTGCCGTAAGTCTGTGAAGACAATGTTGTGCGAATATAAGATACAATATAGAGTTTTATTTTATGCTAGCTAATGAAATACTGTGTTATATCAGTGAAATATAGAGTGATGATATAGATTTCATATCTGTCACAGTTCAATTAATAATTCATATTATTTAATGATTTATGTTAATATCATTTCGCTTAGAGGGACTAAGCTTTGCATAGTTGATTCTCTGTCGCTATAGGGCCTAAAGTTTAACCATTTAAATTTGTTCGTTATATCCGGAGTTTGTTATATCCATATAACATGTTCATACAAAATAAAGAAAGAAAGAAAATCGGATAGAGCAAATGTGTTCCTTATATCCGGATTGTCGCTATATTCGGATTCGTTATATACGGGGTTTACTGTATTCTTATATCATCGACTATAATATCGCTAACAAAGTCTATGTGATGCTCGCTATGATGTTTAAACGCTTCCGGGTTTAGCTTTGTCGCAATGCTGCAATAATACTTGGTAAGCATTCTGTCGCATCTTCATACAATTTCAGAAGACACTGAGAGGGGCAGTGTTCAAGCACAATACAAAAAATGTAACTGTTTTCCTAGTATTTGAAATGGTATCTTTAATTGTCTAAAACTTAACTCTGAACGTGCTGAAGGGAATGCATTCACATTGCATATATACATGGTATAAAAACTCGGCCTTACACTGTATTTCGCCTATTTCAACATGGATTCGGATTGCTTTATCAGATTCTTTATCTATTTAATTTCTATCAATGTAGTGGATGTTAACAATTAGTTTTTATTTATAACTATGCATTAACGAGAAAGGTACAGGCGATCTCCATACAAGTCAAACAGTCAAACCAATCAATAATGCCACTATACGGAAGCTAAAGCGGCCCCTGTCGACAGACTGACAGTCTTTATCAACATGTGTTTCTACAATAGATGAAAGTGTACTCGTTAATTTAATTTTATTTAATTTATACTAATTTATTTATTCTCGATTGCGAAACAAGTTCTTACAACTTAGATTAAACGCTCTCGAGACCCATTCCAGATGGAATCAACCTCGAAGAGAGAGAGGCAATGTGGAATTATTTGTGTCTTGCCTAAGGACACTTCTGACATGGCTATGGTGGGGATCGAACCCGGGACCCATCGATCCATAGGCGTACGCGCTACCACTGCGCCACGACGGCTCCACAGCTCGTTCTACCCTCTTTCTGGCTTTTCATTAGAACTGTAGTATTTACTCAGGGCTCGCCTTATTACAGGTTTAACTTTACTTACCGTTTACTCGGAAGCCTTTTATAATATCACGATTGGCATTTTCCCGAAAGGTCTTGTAGTCTTCCTTGTACTGTATTAAGTTCATGCGAATTGTGTCATAATCGATACCAAGAGCACCGACATATTCATGTGTAAACAGATTTTCAATTGGTTCGAGCTTGTACTTTGTAGGAACGGGGTTATTCTGTACCGTTGACGCCCAGGTCATTGCGTCTCCATTAGACGGCGGTGCCGAACCAACGGTGACCGTTCGGGTTTGTACATTTTTTGAAAATTCGCTTGCAGCCTCCCGCTGTTCGTTGTCCATACTAAACCCACCTCCGATGCTGAATGCGCCGGAGTAACTTGCTCGCACAGCTGCATTGTATTTTGTGTTTTTAGTTGATTTATAATAAGATGCCTTCATTTTGTGTTCGTACGTAAATCTCGCACCAAATGTAGCCCCAGTGACAAAGTGTGTTCCAAATTTGTCCATAAATTCGATATATGTTACATTGGAATCTGTCTTGTCAAGTTTGCTAAGCCATATTAGAAACTCTTCGTCAAAGGTCGAGGTAATCTCTGTGCGAATTTTTAAAAAGTAGTAGTCACAATGAGCAGTGGATATTACAAAAACAGAATCTCCTTTCGATAATGAGCTCGTCGCTTTTTTGTACCCGAAACTTGCCGAAAAAGATACGCCATATCCACCGCCACTTATATCAGCCGTTACTGACAAAGAATTTGCAAGGTCTTGCTCCGTTTCTATGGTGGTCGAAGAAAATGACGTCACACATGACACGTCAGGAATGACTACTATGCCGTTTGGAATACTAAACCGACAATCTGCTGACTGCCTTTTCTGTGAATAATCGGCTCTAAAAATAGGAAGCGTAAAACCAGGGTCGTGGGATTCTGCAAGCGGATAACCTCGATACATATCGTAGCCAAGGAAAGCATAGTCGATGTTAGGAAAAGAGTGCTTGAATTGGTTTTCCACGCAATCCTGAATCAAGTGATCTTGCCTGATGCCTGTAAAATGCAATAAAAAAGAAAACTAAAATAGTTTTAAATAGGAAAAACGTACAATGGTAAAGAAAATGGCCGGATGACCGACACACAGACAGACGGCAACACGAAGAATAATATGTCTTCTCGAGAGGGAAGACTGAATTCAACGAAGTAAGGGTTTGCTAAGTTCAGGCTAATAACAGTTGAACTTTTGTTCGTGGTCCCCTCTATTTATCACCTATATGCCATGAACAGCACAACAATGTTGTATTGTAATTAACAAGTTGATTTTCATAAATTATACTTGCAGAAAACAACCGCCTGCTTCAGCTTGCTACTGCCGGTGCAACCCTCGACTAACAGTTTAATATAGGGGTAACTGTTTTGTAATTTTCATATTTGCGACTGTATATACGGTTTGTAATGGTCGGAAACTTTTTTAAAGGCGACGGTGTTAGCCGGAGCCACTAAAACTGTTTGCGACCATTAAATGTCGTAAATGTCAAACTCACTAAATAGTTAACCCTATTCTAACGCACAGTGTGTTTAAATGCGATAATTAAAACGCTGTCCGAGTTTTGCCACTATGTATACGTTATTTAATAGTCGCAAATTCTATTGACGTAACCAATCAGAAACGACGTTACATCGGTAGTGCGTTAGAATACAGGTTTTACGGTAGGTAGTTTTCATGGCGTCTTACCAATATTGAAGAAAAACTTTTGAGAGTCTGACATCTGCTGAAGGGAGCTATCCTTGTCTCGAGGATCGTCTACATCAAGTCGTGCAGCAGAGGGATTGTCCTCAACATTCTTTGAACTGTAAAATAACAAATGTTTTTACACTTCAAAGTGTTATTACTATACTCTGTTGCAAAAGAAAGTGTGCACTTACGTTTTTGTTAATTTTATGTATTATTTTTAACAGAAATATAATGATGTTTGGTATAAAAACTTACAGCAATTTGTGCTGAATTTCATGTGCATTGATAGTATATTCAATCGATAGTTAATAGTGTATATGGTAGTGTTCGAAATTTGAGATCGATACGTTTGTATCAAAATGGAGATACTTAAAATTAAAAAGTGCACACTTTCTTTTGCAACTGAGTATACATTTAAACCTGTGTAAAGCTATAGCGTCAACTAATGAACTGAAACGGTTATTAAAATGCAAGGAAGACATGTTTTAGCTCACTGTATTTTATATAGCCGATAACGCTTATCTATCGTTGGAGACAATCCACACAGCAACATATTAAAGATAATACAGGTATAATCAATGGAGGCTATCTGATAAAACCTTGTATAAATTCTTGCAATGCTTAAGACATATTTGACTATTTGTACTCACTTAAGGCTGTTGACCTTGTAGACGAAGGAACCGAGGACTCCGGCCATCACGAACACGATGATCAACAGGACGCCAAAGCCTATGTGCAGCTTCCTTCTCTGTATGATTCTGAATAAAGGTTTCGTCTCAGGCGGTTCCTGGGGAAACACGTACAGTAAACTCCGTTTATAAAGAACTCCTTGGGACCATTTAAATTTGTTCCTTACATCTGGTGTTTGTTATATCCATACATCTTTTTCAAATCAAATAAAGAAACAAATTTGGGCAGAAAAAAATTGTTCCTTATATCCGGAATTTCTCTATATCCGGAGTCGTTATATACGGAGTTTACTGTAAGTAATAGCAAGAGGTTAAATAATGAATTAAAGTCCCTGTAGCACTTTGGGTGTAAATTACTTGTAGCTCTTAAATTACCAAGAAAGATATCTTACCGGAGAAAGTTACCAAGAAAGATATCTTACCGGAGAAAGTTACCAAGAAAGATATCTTACCGGAGAAAGTTACCAAGAAAGACATCTTACCGGAGAAATTGGCCGTTATTTGTTCGAAAAACATTCCTAGCTAATTAAATCGAAAGTACATACATATGAAATATAGCGCAGTATTTTCTTCAATGATATTGCAAAAAGTAAGAAACGCTGAGTGATTACCCTTTTTATGAAGAAGAAAGAAAAATATACGCCCGCATTATTTTACACTAAATAGAATATAATTCTTTCATAATTCTATTTATAAACTTATCATTTATTTACGAGTACCTGAAGTGCTAATGGGACTTTAAAA
>JAFMSR010001405.1:0-28489 GCA_022818135.1 Saxidomus purpurata | reverse complement strand
AGCTGGATATTGACTGTCAGGAAAGTGAAGCATATCAAGGTTAAGGAAATTATGTATAGTTAGTGAGGTAAATTGTCAACATTACACAGTGAAGATGAATTCAATCACTTCTTTAACGCTATTCGTGTGCATAGTTTGCTTAACGCAGCTACCTACTGTATTCGCGTCAAATAACACATGTGTATTAGTGCCAGCTCTATCAGAAGCCGGAGAAGCAATTGCTGGACTGACTAATTCGGATAAGCAACTTGTGAAAATCAGTGTAAAGTTTGAAAGTAAAAATGGAACTTCGGACGATCGCCTCAGTCAGTGGGTAATATCGACGAGTCAAACTGGACAATCGATGCTAATGCTTAAAGAAAATTTCGACGCAAGGTCTCTGTATACGCTAGGACTAAGTGTGGGATCGTACTCGGTGACGTTGCGTCAAGAACCAAGTGATTGTCTGTTTGGAAAACAAATTGGAGAGGTTGAAGCTATTCTCAGAAGTCATTTTCTCAACAATTTTGGTGCAAGTGACCATTCGTTGCCGTCAGGGGCCGAAATATGTAATAAAGATATCGGAATAGAGGAGGCGAATCGAGATCGCTTGGTTTACGTCTGCTGTAAACACAATCAGGAAAATAAGCTTGATTGTTCTGAATTAACGCAGAGCATCTGGATTCAGCTGCTATTTATATCCATTATAGTTATACAGGTGCTGATAATTCTATATAGCCCAATTTACATGCCTGATTTTATGTACAAAGCAAAAAGTATTTTTCAAAAGTTTGCTTATAAGACGGAACCCGATAGGTCGCTGGAGTTGAGAGTTAAAGTGGTAACCGATTCATCAAGCGTCGGTTCCGGATTTACAAAAGCAGAACTTCAGGAATTTACACATCTTAACCAATTCAAAATGCAACTTGAAAATGTTGAGCCAAGTCAATCTCGTACATTTATGGTCACGGGGGTAGAAATGTGTGTAAGGGACAGTAAGATCGTCCCAGAGGGTGACGCTCCTGTTAGTATTATTTCCTTTGTAAAA
The DNA here is from genome assembly GCA_022818135.1 of Saxidomus purpurata. Lineage (NCBI taxonomy): Eukaryota > Metazoa > Mollusca > Bivalvia > Venerida > Veneridae > Saxidomus > Saxidomus purpurata. The sequence continues at coordinate 27,462 of JAFMSR010001405.1, read as the reverse complement.
GACTTCTTTGTTCGATGCAAAATGAGGTATGACATTGCTTCTGTCGGTGATTGTTGCATGCAGGATATGTGGGTGAAGCTACCGTGTAAAATTGTTTTTAGATGGTATCAATGTCTTAGTGGAATTATGATGCTAATTTCTGTGGTGGTACTTGCCTCACCATGGCTTCTAAGGATTTGGTTTTACTACGCAATAGAAGAAGAAAATATTGAACTGCAGAAACAAATATATGACAGTAATGAATTGAAGATGCCGTATCCTGGAAATTTGGTCACTTACCTTTCTCCAGCTCACAACCTGTTCATTGCTATTCATATTCTGTTTGCCGTGGAAATACTTATATACATGATACTTCCAGGAACAGTTAAAGAAAAGGTGAAGTTTACCGTTAGAAAGTGCTTTCGTGATACAAGGGATAAGTCGAAACTCGATGCATGTGGTATGCTGGCGTCGCATTTTTTGCGTCCATTACGATCGTATGGAGTTGTCGGGTGTCTTGTCCTGCCACTATGGCTAATAGTTTTGCCGCTTTACTGTGTTGCCATAGCGATTGAAGTTATACCAATAGCTAACTTGTCGGTTCGCCTGCTTGTAAACCTAATATTCTATATATCTAAAGTCATCAATCCTAACACGTTTAGAAAAAGTGATCAACAGGAGCCTGGAAGGTGTAGTACATGGATACAGAGCAGATTCAATACAATTATTGTTAAAAATGAAAATGAGGCAAACACCAGATTGAACAAATTTTTGCACACTCTTGCGTTGATCATGACATTTGTAACTGTTTGGTTATTTCTTATTCTGGTCATCGAGTGCATTGCGTTTTACGTTGAATGTGCCGTGTATGCCTTAGTCGGATTCATCTTGAATCCGAAGTATATTGTTAAGTATGTATCTTTGATTTTACTAGTAGCAGTTTATGGGAATGAATGTTTCAGTGGTGCTCATAATCGATACGCTGCATATAGCACAGGAATCAACGGGGAAGTTCAAGGGATGGTCGGTGACAAAATGACGGAAGAGGCTTCGAAATCAGTTGAGGAACAACAAAATACTGCTTTCAGAGTACCCGCGAAGGAGTATGCTCCTGAACGCATGCAATTAGTGACTGGACCTGAAGGATTTCTTAAGTGGAAAGTCTCTCGTTTGGTGCTATTTTTAGATAAAACTGACATTCCATACATATCGACATCGTTTCTATTTCAGATGGGACAATTGAATCACTTTCAGTGCCCAGGTTTAGTTCATTTACTTTACCTTAAAGCTTTCGTTGACTTTTTATTTATCATACTGTTTCTCATCTTCGTATTTATTGTTATATTTGCTTTTGGTCAGGCTGGTGATATTTCCACTGCTTGGCAAACTATCGCAGCTCTTGCAACGGGATTTTTTCCGTTGATTTTAAGGAAATTTTTGTTCCAGTCTCAAAGCTACGCCTTAGACAGATCTAACTTGAACTGGACAAATATGTTCGCTAACGCCGTTCAAAAATATTCAGAAAAATGGAATTTTGAAGACATTATCATTGCTGAAACGAATGAGACAGAACTGAAACCAACCACAAATGCAACGGTTACTGAAATAAGCGAAACTAACGCCATAGAAATGAGTACCTTGGCTGATGTTGGAAAAACCGACAGTAAATCAGAAGACGAAATTCTTGAAAGAGGAGATAAATCTGATGAAAATATAGATTTAGTTGTGACACGAGGTAAAAATTCGGAAGGCGAAGAGCTCATGACATTTTACGTACCTGACCATGAGTCACAATACAATTTTGGGGATACAGAAACGATTTTGTAGGAACTAAATACTGTCGTAGTATCCTTTATTTCCGTGTGTTTAAAAAAATAGAGTATATATCTGAAGATTGTAATATTGTCTGTATCGCTGACTACTGTAAATCATATCGTATTCCGGAGAACTTTATTTTCGTGTTGAGAGCACTACCTTCGTGAATTCATCATTTCGCTAATTCAGAATTCCGGAAATGATCAGTATTGTTACAATAGTGTGATCGCTTGTTCGCAAATTCATAGTATCGTGAATTGACCAAGATATCAAAAATGGAGAACTTTTTGTACCGCGAATTCAAGTGATTTAGTATTAGGTATGATCAATGGTGTGACGAACAGCTAACTGTTGTGATTTTTGCATTTTAAATACCATACTTCTTACGTGTCAGTAAAGAAGTATAGAAGATACACTCAATCGCAGTTTTCCTAAGACTGCCAGTCAGATTTACTTCCCAAACGCCTAAATTTGACACAATGCAATTTTTCAACTCAACCACACCTTCAACAGTTAATGTGTTCTTAAATTGTATATGATCATAATGTTGTAGATAACATATGTAGTGAATTAGTAGCTTGAAATTAATGAAGCGAGTAAATACTGAATATTGAAAATATAAACTCTCGTCAGATAAATTGGTGTTTTATTATACACTATATTTATTCTTTTTACATAAGTATTTTCAAAACTTTTTGATATTATTTCTAAGTATAGATACAGTCGAGATAATACTTGATTATAATGTTCTACCCACCTTTCTATACCTGTAACACAATGTATAATAGCTATCATTGTCTATTTCTTTTATAATTTTATTTTTAGGATACAGAATGCATTTTTATTTGGACATGAACCAGCACATTTTGAGTCGGGCCAAAGTCCAACTACTGCCTAATCACCTTTAATATGAGTCTCATCTATATAGACAGCTAATGTACATATTTTAGCAGTTTTTTTACTCATGCCAAGCATGTTCAGGTTGTCGTTATGTTTGCCATGCCATGCATATTTCAATGCCTTTCATTAAATGTGTCGTCTCTCATGCAAATAACATATAATTTGTATATTGTTGCAGTGTTTGTCATGCCGTGTATATTTTTTAAAACTTTTGATAAAGCGTTTGTACACACCTCTGCAAACATCATATTTGTCGTACCATGTAAATTTTAGAAGTTTCTTTGACAAAGTGTTCTTCTCTCATTCAAAGCATAGTGTGCGAGTTACTATTGTCATGTTTGTTATACCATGTTTATCTAAAGTGTGTCTTCACTTTTGCCAAATATATTGTACATACTGTCGTCATGTTTATAAAACAGGATTTTGATACAACTATTGATTAAAATGTATGCAACACCCTGTCCAATGTTCTTGTGCACCCTGTCCCTTTCTCTGGCAACCTGCTATGCCCTTTTTGACAGGACCTTTGCATTTTAAGTTAAGAGCATATTTCGTTTGAATTTACTGACACAATAAGCATGGTTCCTTTTTTACCCCCACTAGTTTAATAGAAGTTAAGAAATGTCCAGAAGTCAATAAATCAGTATTGGGAATGAAAATTTAATTCAAATATACAGTAGAGCATCTTAACATGTCCTTTTTATTAGTTTTGCGCGCTTTCATATGCCATTTCTCCATCAGCACAATGTCTTTTTTAAAATCCTAGCTGGAGCGCTGATATGTTTATTCGAAATTACATGTATAAATAAATTAAACGTTATGCGATGTTTTAAAAAATAGTTTGGTTTCTTTGTATAGAAGACTTTAGAAGTATAGATCCGTGCATGGTTTACAACACAACCGTGGCACCTTCAGGAGTTTCATGGTTCTCAATGATCATATGTTTACCACGGAACAAGTAAATAAGATATGATATATTTAATACAAAAGTGTTTCCTTCATTGTTTATCAAAATAACCATGCAATAAATCCATGTTGGCTTGCATCTAAAAATCACTGCTTGTTACACCTGCAATGCGTCATATGTACACAAAGACGACTACTTTACTATGATAGGAACCACTAAACAGTATATCGATGATTTAGCGACTGAGGAAGCTATGACAGGACATGTTTGTGATACATCGTACGTTTTAAGGAAACGTTTTGTATTCATAAGTGTGAATATTCCTTACATATCCTTATTCCATATTCCATACACTTCTTGCCTCAATATTGTGCTCATTATTGAATAGATACATATACGTAAAGATAGCTCGAACCGCCTCCGCCAAGTAGAAATCATCGCACCTGTTATTGGTTAGTAGCACGTTATCGATCTTATCTAAGCACTGCTCATATTTTCAAGTGACTGGTGCCACAGATGCTTAGGGTCTGGACCTCACCCCCTTAGGCCTGACCCTCGCCCCTGCTCACTGCAGTATCTTTAAATACATCCTACAACTGCGTACGTGTAAGCTTACCAATTACAGATGCAATTCCTTATTCTACTCACCTACTGATCACATGTTTATGGTGGCAATGTATATAAATACAAGATTTGAAACAACTCGATTTCCTTTATCACATCTCGGGTATATTGTTTGTCATTTCTAAAAAATAGTACCGATACGAAAACTATAGGCACCCGGCTATGCTCTTTATCGGTCGTGTAGAAATGGAACCAATCGTTTTATTTCGTCACAAAAATATAAATCTTTTTTCAAAATTACCGCTATAGTACGTCCGCACTGTAAACGTACTGGTACTCCGAGCACGCTATTTCATATACTGGGATGCGGGAAACCTATTTTTATAATTTCATGTATATACTAAATGTGAGATGCGCAGAAGTGACAGAAGTGGTTTTCCTCGAAATTCTCTTAATTCAACCGTATTCGATGTAGTTTGGAGCGGGATTTTATTCAGAAAATTGTTTTGCATCGGAAAAACCAGTTATTTATTCCTTACTTACACACATGCCTTAAATATGCGATTGGAGATCTTGAAATCGATGTTAATACATGCCAAATCTACATATACTAAAGTATTTCAAGAGGTCTTTAAATATTTGGAGAGCTCTGAAAAATATTTGGAGAGGTCTACAAATTAATTAAAGACATCAAAAATTCGCTTGTAGCGCGGTTTAAATCCATTGATTTAGAGACATCTATAATTCAATTGAAGAGGTCTCCAATTGAATTAGAGACCTCTATAATTGTTTTACAGCACGCAAGAAATGAATTAATGATATCAAAAATTGATTTAGAGAGGTCTCTTATTCATTTGTACCGCGCTTCAATATAATCCATGTACAACCTTGAAATAGAGAGCTCTCAAATAAAACAATTGAAGCGCGGTATAAATCAATTATAGACCTCTCAAAATCAATTTTTGATATCATCAATTCATTTCTTGCGCGCTATAAAACAATTATAGAGGTCTACAATTTAAATGGAGACCTCTTCAATTGAATTACAGATGTCTCCAAATTAATGGATTTAAACCGCGCTACAAACGAATTTTTGATATCAAAAATTGATTTATAGACCTCTCCAAATATTTTACAGAGCTCTCCAAATATTTGAAGACCTCTTCAAATAATTGAGTATATGTAAATTTGGTATGAATTCAAGACATCTAAAATTGAATTTCACCGCGCTCAAATTGATTTAGAGAGGTCTCTAATTGAATTCAAGACCTCTATAAATTAATTTGTAGCGCGCTATAAAACAATTACAGAGGTCTTCAAATCAATTAGAGACCACTTCAATTCAATTACAGAGCTCTTAAAAACAGCTGAAATACACCTTAATTTTTGATATCTTCAATTGAATTGGAGAGGTCTTCAATTCATTTATTGCGCGCTTTAAATCAATTTTTGATATCAATAATTGAATTAGAGAGCTCTCCAATTATTTAAAGATCTCTTCAAATATTTGAGTATATGTAGATTTGGCGTTCCATAGAAGACTTCATAACTCAAAAGATTATGTTTAGGAACCCTCTGATATTCGTATAAAGTGAAACCGTCATATTTTACACGCTACTCCTTATTCACTCGTGCAATACACGTGAATTTCACGTTGCCTCTCACTTTTATAGAGGTTGATTCCATCTCAAATGAAGGTCGAGAGCGATTTATCTAAGTTTCGCAATCAAAAATAATTAAATTAGAACAAAGCAACAAAATTGATATCCACAAATCGATCTCTGCATAAGCTGACCCCTGTTACCTCATGTAGGTAGGCAAAATCATCAACACATGTAGATGTTAAATACAAATATCAGTGTTGGGTATATATTTTTGGTTAACATCTATGGATGAAGGTAATGTTTTAGGTCAGATGATCCTATTGCATTCCGGCTCAGGGATTGGCTGAAAAAAGTACAGGGAAAACCGTAAGATAAAATGAGACATTACCTGATTGGTAGAAAAGGTTGTGTTTACAAATGCAAAAAACTCATTTGAAAATTAAAATGAAATGTCTTCTGCACGCGAATCGCCATTTGAATATAGAAGGTGTACACATGCGGTTTAGACCCCTAAATCTCACCTGACTGAGTGGGGTGGTTGTCTCCCTTGCCAAATTGTAAAAAAAAACTGGGTTGGTCAACCCCATATAAAAACAGCATTTTCTGGTGTCTGAGAGACTAATCTGTTCGAAAAAAGTAATTTCATTGGTCAACACTCTATAGGTGGGTATGATACAGGGTCACCTTTTGACTAGATTTATAATGTAAGTCAATTGGGAAAACAATAGGAGTATCTGACCTTTAGGAACCATAATTTTAGATTTAAAAAAGCTTTTATTTTGTGGATAATAAAATTCCTTTGCATAAGTTAAAACTATACCACTTCTGTAAGTATAAATGTGCTAAATAGGTGATAACCGGACCCAACTTATTTTGTCTAGGGAACTTGCGCACCTACACTATGTGTTTGAATGCTGATTGGCCGAAAATTAATGGATGCACACAGGAATAGTCCTTATGAAATAATCGTAGGATGATAGATCACGAACGAAATAGGGAGAGAAAATGCGGGATATAAAATACAACTTAAAAATTTGCATGGACCTATATACACCGTGATATTTGGTATTTTAAAATACTGATGTTTTTAGTCGGGTACCACTAAAAGTGGCCCGAAAATGTGGGTCCAAATTAGTAGCAGAATGTATTGGATAACATGTATTAAATGTGCTATTTTTATGTGGGACTTGAACGACTCTGCAAAGTAAAATGCACTACAAAAGTCGGTGAGAGTCTGGGTAGTCGCCTGGTCGAAAACTTTATAAAACCTTATAATGTAAGTCTGTGGAAATGTATTTAGTATACTTATACCTAAATATAGGGACCCATGTATATATGTGTCTCTGAGATCAATTCAGACACTTTTCTGATACATGTAATGAAAATTATTAGGTTCAAAATGAGCCCATTAGTCATATTAAGGGGATTATGGGTGTTTGACGTGAACCTATGAATGTAAACTGAAGACATGCATTTATTACTGGGTGAATTTTCAGTCTGAAATGCAGGTATGATTACATAGTTCCAATACATGTGATTGACAGCGGAGAAAATACAGAAACGGCAAGGTCAGATAATATGTTGTTCAAAGAGGAGTAAAATGTGATCTATATAATTCTTAAACAATAATTTACAAAGTATATTTCGGAACTGTGTATGCGCGGATTTGAGTTATTGCAGTGGTTTTATTGATGACATTGTATATTTAATCAGGACTGTAACTTGCTCTAAAAATAACCAGGACAGGTACATTTCACTGAGGTAGGGCTTCTCTTTTAGCAAATAATTCATTACTTATTATCCTAGTCCTGTAAACGTTGCAATTATAAGCTGTGTTGTGTAGGTCTAGTCGCAATGAAATTGTGTTCAAATATAATTAATATTGTAATTTAACAATATAAATAGTTTTTGTATTTGAAAATACTGACAATTTTGGTCGTTGACCACAAAAAGTGGTCGGAAAATGGGGATGGTGTCATTCAGCTTCAAATAAATGGCAAAAAGTATTTGATAGCCATGTATAAATTTTGATATTTTCATGTTGGACTAGGATGAGTTTGCAAAATAAAATGCATTACAGCAGTCGGTGAGAGTTTCGATAGTCGCTTTGGCCGAAAACGTTTCCATGTACATCTATGGAAATATTTTAAGCATACTTATACCCTTAGAAAATAATGTTAAGCGTTGTAATCTCTAATATCTGTTCGATGATATGTGGCGTTCCACAGGGATCCATTCTTGGTCCTTTTTTTCAACTGTATGCGAATGCCTTTCCCGTTGAATTAAATTATAAAACTGATATGTATGCTGATTATACGACGTTCCATAATAAAGGCAAAAATCTAAATGATATTCAGCTACACTGAGTTGGTATGAGAAAAACATTATGGCAATACATCCTATCACCTATAGTCTAGAGACAAAAATGAGCTGATATGAATTATATAATTGGACTGAAAATGTATGTTGAATCACAGAAGCTTCTAAAAATTCATATAGTTAAAAGATAAACTTGGAAAACACACATAGGCAAAACCTGTTCGAAACTGGTTTCATAGTTATTTCTTTTAAAGAAAATTCGGCATTTCCTTACCCGAGTGAGAAAACAGCTATTTTATAACACATACAGTTCACCTACTATTGATTATGGATGTTTAACATAGCAGACAGCTAATACGGCCAATGTGAATAGAATTACTAAACTGCAAAAACGATAAGCCATAATTGTACTAAATTCAAACAAAAATGCACGGTCGTGTGAGATGTTCAAAAATCTTAAAATGCTAACATTCCCTAGCAGATGCATATATTTCACTGGTCTGGTAGTTTATAAATCCCTCCATAACTTGAAATCACCATGAATCAATGATATCATTATATTTTCAACAAGAGCTGTCCCTCACAAGTGACGAATGCCCCCGAAAGAGGTGTCTCACAGTCTGTGTCCTCTCCATGAGCTCAATAATTTTGGTATGTAATTATAAAATCCTTCCATTTGCATGACAGAGTTACCATGCATACAGTATTCCATTACTTTTAAACACAAAGTGTGACCTTGACCTATTAGGTAGGGACATGGTTCTTGCACGCGACACATCGGCTTGATGTGCCAAGTTATTTTTAAATCAATCAATGCATGACAAAGTTATAGTCCGGACATGAATGTGTGCATATATACAGGATTCCATTACCTTCAAACTCTAAGTGTGAATTTGACCTTTGAGGTAGGGACATGGATCTTACACGTCGTCTTGATGTGCTAGACATTTGTGCCAAGTTATTTTAAAATCCTTCAATGCATGACAAAGTTACAGTCCGGACACGAATGTGTACATATATACAGGATTCCATTACCTTCAAACTCTAAGTGTGACCTTGACCTTTAAGGTATGGACGTAGGTCTTGCACACGACACGTTGTCTTGATTTGCTAGACATTTGTGCCAAGTTATTTTAAAATCCTTCAATGCATGACAAAGTTACAGTCCGGACACGAATGTGTAAGTGGGGACGCACAGACAGACGATGCGATTTTAATATGCCACCCGTCGGGGGCATAAAATACAGACTACGAATTACGGTCAAAATCCAGGAAGGATATCACACACAAAAAAACTTAACACTAATTATCTCAAAAATACCTTTAGTTTCTCTAGTTTCGAAATTTGGAATTAAAAAGCTGTTAATATAAAACTACAATGTCAATATCTTTAAATATAATTATCTAAAACAATGCATTTGTTCCTAAAACTGAACAAACGTAAACACTTTTTGCCACCTATTTTATATTGCAAGTCAAATCTCATTTTTATGTCTTGTCATTGTTTTTTCTATCTTTTTTCTATCTTTTTTATGTTATCCTAGTCATTGCACTGTTATACCATTATGCATCGTAAGATAGTTTAATTGATATTGCGTTGTTATACGTTGTTTTAAATCTGTTTTAAAGAAATGTTTAAGAAGATCTCATTGCCGGTAATTAAGATTTACCACCAATTTAAGTACGGACAAGAAAAGTTCTTAAAACATGAAAAATGTTTAGAAAATTAAAAGAAAATAAGTTATGCTCAATCATTTCTTTCATTAGTGCATGCAAACACAAACGTATCATATTAAATCAATGGAAAATCATTTTATGACCCGGCGGATCAAAAATGTTTTTGTCATTTTTCAACTATGTTACATTGAAATAAAACGATAAAATACAGGGAGGCATTTATTATTTCTTAATTTGCAAACAAATAAGTGCTGATTAAATGAGTCTCAGTATTGTCATTCATATAAAATTAAAATAGATGTCCAAGGATCGACCCCTGTGGAACTCCGCCAGCTACAGACAGTATGATCGATGTTACACATCCTACAAAGACAAAATGTGTTAACGATTTGCAAGCTATATTTTAAGCTTGAAAAGAGGCCGCATAGCTCTATGTATAAGTTAGAGTTTATTAAGTCAAATTTTAACAATTAAGAAACCCTAAGGGATTGAGCGGTAGCGAACGACCGGGGTTTCTTGTTAAAATTTGACTTAATAAACTCTAACTTACTTATTGTTTAACCTCACTTGACCTTTTCCATAGCCACCGACGAACCTACGTGTATATAGGTCCGTGATTATGGGCGGAACTAAAGTGCTTTCTAATTAGAGCGAACTCTTAATAAACGTGATTTCAGTAGGTAGTTTTAATAAAAAAGAAAGACGTTTATTTGAAGCAATTCGATTGGTGGGCAAATTGGGTCAAACACTAAGAAATGCTTTAGATTTATCACATCAAATCATTTAAATATTTAGTGATACATACCTTGGTAGAAATTTAAAGTGGACTCAAGCTATCAAGTTATTAGAATCACGGAAGTATACACGTAAATGTTGAAATACCATTTCTTTTCCTGGGCTACTGTCCATTTCATTTCTCTTTTGAAGAAGAACATTATAACACCGGCTAATTTAAAGAAGTGGGGTAAATATTTTCTAAAGAGATCTATTAAATTATTACTTCTTGATAGCTTCGCTTCTGAACATGTAAGTTCGATACAACCCGTTCTGTACCGTACACAGGTGCCTACTAAACGACGGTACCGGTATCCTCCGGTACCGGTATCCGCCGGTATCGCCTATTATTGATTATTCACACATTCAACAGACTGTTAATCCTTTTAAATAATCGATAATTGAGAGTGTCGTGTGTTAACATGGTTGAACAATTATAAAGTATAAACTTTTTTTTGGTAAATTCGATGTACGTGTTGATTAAAATAATTAAATATGAAGCCGTAATGTACAAATTAAGATTAAAGATGCAATGGTTGGTTAAGGGACTTAACTCGGCCGTCTCTTTAAAAAACCACATCTGTGCAATTCACACTTACATGTACTTAAAATCATTTATTGTGCTTCAATGGTGACTGCATAATATGTTTTGCTCAAATTGTCCATAATTCAAATAATAAGTATGCATGTCTAGATTGCAAATATGTAAGTAAAATAAATTAGATGTAACGAATAAATAGTAAACATGAATATTACTGTAATTAAAAAAACAAAAATAATATCAAACAGGGAATGCCACGCACCAAAAACGCAGCCTCCCCAAAACGAACCCCACAGCACCCAGAAGTGCACACCACCAACACACACACACACACACGCACACGCACACACACACGACACACACAATCATGCACACACAGTCACCTTATCAATATGTCATTGCTATGTCATGTACACTTTTACCGAATAAAACACTAAAATTTATAAACTTAGCGATGTTATACACTAAGAAACATAGAACTGACTAGATTAAAATGAACGAACAAATAAATACAATTGTGGGACATGTTGTACAATTAAGCTTGTCAAAGACATACTATACATAACCAAGAGACCAAGAAACAAGAGGTATTTCTGTAAAAGTTGAATGCATGAACGAACGAATGAATGCTTTTTATGAGCCAATCTAACATCATAAATACTACATCCTGCAATTAGTAGGAGCGGAAGCATCAGAGATAAATAATTAAAAATATTTTTATAACCCACCACAGCCAGTAACTGCACATATGTTTACATGTATGTGATGCGTACATTTGATATTTTTCAAGTGGGACAAAAGATTTATTATAAATGCATATTTTACTCTAATTGCCGTCTTTTTCACAGCGACCGATACTGAATAAACAACCCAATTAAGGGATTATAAGGGCCCCAAAGTGTCACCTTGTATATTGTCACTTTTTAACAAGGATTAATGACTTAAATCTGAAGTTTATGAGAAAGTAGAATAAATGTGAAATAAAGAAGCTGCATATAGAGTGCATAAACAATACAAAAAATCAGTATTAACTAATTCACTCTTAATATTAAAACAGTAGAGGTGACATGAGTCACTTTCTTATAAATGTACAAAGCATAATTTACTGTGAACATTTATTGAAAAAAATCAAATCTAGTAAATATTTAAATGCACATGTAGTTAACTTGTAGCGCACTTACCATGTCTAAACATAGACAGCGCATGAAGTATATCACACACTTTTTATGATTTATTTTAATTATAATTTACGACTGTAAAAGGTATATAAAAAGAGATCTGTATGCAATGTCATTATAGGCATGAAAACATCATATTATCGTGAATGAAAATACTCAAACTCTATATGCCTTGTATGAGATTTAAGCAAATATGATAAAATCTGCAAGTATTTTGTCCTGAACATAAATACCTAAATAGCCATATTAACAAAAGCTTACTTGAATAATCTTACTCTTGTGCTAAATTTATTATTATATAGAGAAATGTTTAAATAAATATAAGTCTTCATATACAGTTCTGCCACTATTTTGGTATTTGCAGATCGCAATTATTAAATATTCATCGTCTATAACTGCATAATTTATATTTAATTTACATAAGAATAAAACTAGCAGTTTCTTTCTCGATCAACACCTCTTAATCAATAACTTGCAACATTCATTCAAGCATTTCGGATACCGGGATTTGCGATACCGGCGGATACCGGCGTTTCTTGATCGATACCGTCGTTTAGTAGGCACCCCGTACACATTTTACGACATCAGCACGTGTCTGCGAAAACTTTAAATTCCGATTTACGGCAGCACATGTGTGATGGTTCAACTGAAAGAAATGAACAACATGTTTTGGGGTAAGAATGTCGTTTAAAGTTTTCTTTCACTATCTTTTTATGTTGTATAGAAGCTAAATTGTGTTATTGTACTGACACTCTTTCTCATATAACAAAAGAAGAGACTAAGGGTAGAAAAATGCTTTTAGTTTGGCCACGCCACGTTTGTACTGAGGTTTGATCTAGCTTCCAAAACTTAAATGCCGTTATTTTAATATTTGTTTTTCGTCAGTGGCGGCTTTACAGTTTTGGATCAGCCCCATTACGAAACCTTGCAAGAACAACAGGACATGCAACATTTCCTCTAATGAGTAATGTACATTGAATATAATAGATCATATATTTGCCAGCACCGCTTCCTGAAGGGCATGCAAAAAACTAGATATGTGTGTAAACTGTAATTAAATAGTGTTATGTCTGTAGCGTGATGGCTAGGTGCAGCGCCCTGCCGCCTTTTCGTGCCGCCACTGCCCTTCTCAACATCCATTTTACCCTAAAGTCATATTTTATGTCCTTTATCCAGTTATCATCACCATTCAGCCATAATATAATTTATGGCAGTGGCTAGAGTTAAGGCACCGTAACTCGAGCCTCCGAGTCTAGAGTTACGGAAGTTCCGTATCTCTAGCAAAACCCTACGAGGAAAGGCTAGAATTACGGAAGTTTATAAAGGTATGTATATTGCTTTAATATATGCATGATAATGTGTTGTAAACTTAAATATTTCACCAGTAATCGTGAATAAACTGATCTGTTGTATATACGACAATTTCACAGGCGCCATTTTGGTTATACTTAATATAATGCTAATATCGGAACTATCATTGTCATGCTGTATACTCTTGCACATATTTATGTGTTCTCTGTTTACAAACAACGTTAATAAAACAATAGTAAGATAAAGAAAAGAAGAATATTAGAATTCTAAGAGCACGATAAATGTAAAAAAAACAAAAACAAAATTATTAAATTTAACAGCTGTACTTTCGATCACAGTTATTTTTTTGTCACGATCTGAGTGCCTTCTCGTGGTGTGGCTTAGATGTAGTCAGACAATTAAATACAAAAACAACATGTGTCAACAACATATTTTACTTAACTTCTATCATGCTTCGCACAAAATGTGATAATTGTCCAACTACAATGGAACACTCAAGTAAAGACGAATATAACAATGATATTTCCGCCAATGTATTATGTATTACCAAAATGGCGGCTATGAAGACGCTGCATTTGCCGACAGATCGGTTTATTAACTATTACTGGTGAAATATTTAAGTTTACAATACATTATCATGCAAATTTAAAGCAACATACATTATGTCTTTATAAACTTCCGTAAGTCTAGCCTTTCCGCATAGGGGTTTGCTAGAGACACGGAACTTCCGTAACTCTAGACTCAGAGGCTAGAGTTACGGTACCGTAACTCTAGCCACTGCCATAATTTATTGCCTACCTTAATCCAACATAATGCTAAGAACTGGAATGCCGATTACATAAACACCTGAGGCGATCAAAAGACAGTGTGTGTACACCTTTATTTTCCAATAATCACATGTCGTTACTGTATCTGTACGTGACGTTAGAAATTAGTCGGCGATAATGATATTTGTAAAAAGTTTGTTAAATCAGGGTCCGTGGTTTAATCTAAGGCAATTATGGTGTTAAGAATAAATCATTGCGAATAAATTTATAATCAATTAATTATTTTAATGACCCGAGTTGTTCACACATTTATTTGGGATGGATTTCAATAATATTTGCGAGTACTTTAAACAAAAGAAAACGTTAAGGACCGGCGGAGATCGAAATACATTTGAACGAGATTGATAATTAAGATGGGTAGGTGGTAAAATAGTCGTAAAAAAACAACATTTCCGATGAGAATTTAAAGAACGAACACTGAATTTTGTAAATTGTAACATTAGAAAAAGCGTCTGCAAAACGTAAATTAGCACAGCTCGAAAAAAAGAAAGAGCGATCGTTTAGAAAAAAGAGTATTGTCAGATTTCTTTGTATTAAAAACTGTTTAAATCGCGAAAAATCAAAGAAATATATACAAACATCACAGACATGCGAGGTCGAGAAAATATGTGACAAACGGGGAACAACTGAAAAAAATGCAGGAAACAAACAGAAAAATATTACATGCTCACCTAGAGTACATTAACTCTATGACCCGTGGCTCGACCCCTTGAAATCCTCACCTTAGCTCTTGAAATTTGATTTTGCCCCAAGAAAAGTTAGGCTGAAGGGTCAATGACCATTCAGTTTCAAAGCCTACTGAACTAAACACCCTGTCTCTACGAATTCATCACAAGACCTCTGAAATTACTAAAAGCCGGGAGCTTCCTTACGGCCCCCAGTTTCAGGATTTTCCATTTTTCAAACTTTCACCCCTGTAATCAGTGGCACTGTTTTCACATTGTGTATCATGTTATTTTATTACATTTAAGTGGAATTATGCACATTTTTTTCAAGAAAAAATATCCAGCTGAAATAGGTGTGTGTAAAAATGGGTAGAGGAAATAATAGCTTTTAACCCAATACACCAAACTCTTCCTTCTACCAGTACGAAATAATAACTTTCCAAATATTACTTTTCCTATTTTGACTGGGAGAGTCAATTAAAAAAAAAACTGCATGCAGGAGTTGCTTCCCTTCCACTGACTGCAGAAATCTCTACCAACAATG
The DNA here is from genome assembly GCA_022818135.1 of Saxidomus purpurata. Taxonomy (NCBI): domain Eukaryota; kingdom Metazoa; phylum Mollusca; class Bivalvia; order Venerida; family Veneridae; genus Saxidomus; species Saxidomus purpurata. The sequence continues at coordinate 11,857 of JAFMSR010001405.1, read as the reverse complement.
ACAACATACGGGAGATCACTGCGAAGAAATGAACTATTATTTTATTAGTCCATTTTTTTATTTCTAAAACACAAACTTCAAAAACATTTGTACTTATGTAGCATTATCATTAGTTTAACACATTTAAATGCACAGCAACCGAAAATTGCTTTTATAAAACTGTCACCAAAAATAGACTATGTGCAGCCAGTAAGATGGGGCGATAATGTCACTTTAATAAAGTGTAGATATAATATATTGCTTTGATAATGTCTTTAATTAGTCTTATTAGGAAAATGCCATAAAGACTAGTGTTACAGTAGTAAGTTAGCACACATTATGAATCACAACAATTAACGGAAATGCCCTTCACTGAAAGAAAATTGCGCACTTTCTCCCTGCCCTTTTCTGACAGCCCCGTGCCCTTTTTTCATCCTGGATATAACACTATTTAAATTAGTCTGTTTTAAGGCTGCAACAGGAAATCATGCCCATGATGACAACCAATGAAAACTTGCAATCTAGCTGTCCAATAGAAGTCCTACTTTATTTGCTAAAATTGCAGTTTCAAAGTATACAAACCTTAGGTTACCTATGTTCTGACCTAAGAACATAAATTTTCGAGTAAGAACTTGTTGTGTTCTAAAACTATTTGTGCATACTGCCACTGAGAACCTAGAAAAAAACTCAAGAGATAAAACACAGGTTTTCAGTTGAGAACATAATACCAATTAATATATAACGAAAGCTTTTAATATTTTGCAGCACTTGTTTTAGAGGAAGGAAAGCGGTATACCCAGACTGTGGAACAGTCATTCCACATTAGTATGGCTGCCCTTGAACTGCCTACAGATTCTGGTAAAAGTCATTTGTGTTGGATGAATTTTAAAAAATGTATGGGACTGTTTTCTAAAATTCCTCGATATAGTAAAATCTTGTGGACTCTATGTCTAAAACCCCATGGTATTCGTCGTCATAGTTCTAGTAGACTACCGATAGTTTGTTCCAGTCTGGTTTAATTTAAAATCTATTTGGACAATAACATTATAAAATTGTCTTTTTATCTGTTGATTGATTTTAATGAAAGTTTGTAATAAGCTTTGATACAGGTGTGTTAGTAAGCACTGATAAGTTCTCTTATCACGACAGGTGTTATGTATTAGTGGGGGAAATATACATATCCTTAAACCTTAGAAGTGAATTTTTATGTTATCCTAGTCATTGCACTGTTATACCATTATGCATCGTAAGATAGTTTAATTGATATTGCGTTGTTATACGTTGTTTTAAATCTGTTTTAAAGAAATGTTTAAGAAGATCTCATTGCCGGTAATTAAGATTTACCACCAATTTAAGTACGGACAAGAAAAGTTCTTAAAACATGAAAAATGTTTAGAAAATTAAAAGAAAATAAGTTATGCTCAATCATTTCTTTCATTAGTGCATGCAAACACAAACGTATCATATTAAATCAATGGAAAATCATTTTATGACCCGGCGGATCAAAAATGTTTTTGTCATTTTTCAACTATGTTACATTGAAATAAAACGATAAAATACAGGGAGGCATTTATTATTTCTTAATTTGCAAACAAATAAGTGCTGATTAAATGAGTCTCAGTATTGTCATTCATATAAAATTAAAATAGATGTCTAAGGATCGACCCCTGTGGAACTCCGCCAGCTACAGACAGTATGATCGATGTTACACATCCTACAAAGACAAAATGCGTTAACGATTTGCAAGCTATATTTTAAGCTTGAAAAGAGGCCGCATAGCTCTATGTATAAGTTAGAGTTTATTAAGTCAAATTTTAACAATTAAGAAACCCTAAGGGATTGAGCGGTAGCGAACGACCGGGGTTTCTTGTTAAAATTTGACTTAATAAACTCTAACTTACTTATTGTTTAACCTCACTTGACCTTTTCCATAGCCACCGACGAACCTACGTGTATATAGGTCCGTGATTATGGGCGGAACTAAAGTGCTTTCTAATTAGAGCGAACTCTTAATAAACGTGATTTCAGTAGGTAGTTTTAATAAAAAAGAAAGACGTTTATTTGAAGCAATTCGATTGGTGGGCAAATTGGGTCAAACACTAAGAAATGCTTTAGATTTATCACATCAAATCATTTAAATATTTAGTGATACATACCTTGGTAGAAATTTAAAGTGGACTCAAGCTATCAAGTTATTAGAATCACGGAAGTATACACGTAAATGTTGAAATACCATTTCTTTTCCTGGGCTACTGTCCATTTCATTTCTCTTTTGAAGAAGAACATTATAACACCGGCTAATTTAAAGAAGTGGGGTAAATATTTTCTAAAGAGATCTATTAAATTATTGACGCCGCGAGGGATCGCGGCGTCAGTATTGAATAGGTTTCAATTTTTGGACCATGGGGTTGCATAATCAAATAGGGAGCAGCCAACATTATTATTGTAAATCTAAACTATGTTCTGTATGTATGAAAAATGACTTTTATGAATCATTAAATTGTATTAAGTCATTAAGAAAATAATAAAGTACAAAATACTTACGTCTTCTTCCCTTATTACAAAACTTTGGACACATTTAATGAGTATTTAATAACTTTTCCACAAACTCGCAGACTACGGGTTTTTTATAGCTTTGTTTACGGACCTTACGACCCGATTCATCAAAGCTCAGAAAAAAAGATTCGGAAGATGTTTTGCTATCTTAAACCACTCAGATAATAGAATACATGGCGCCAACGCGAAAAATCAATGAAAACCCATTTTAATTACTACATATTAGACTATAATATTGAAACTGTAAAGAAAAACCGTTCACCCAACTATGCAATACGTAGGGCCCTAACGGAATTCCATTCCATCATTTGTAAATAAAAGCAATACTCAGCCAATGGTAGTTCTGTAAAATGTATACGTCACAGCATAATTAATCATGTGGATTTCATCTCTTTCCGCCATATTGCTAGAGTGTATACGCTTCGGGAATAGAAAGAAAGAATAATCCACATTACCAGCTACAGGGAGGGAGGGGCTGGTATATCTGTTTTACAAATAGTTATTTTTCACAATATTTGGACCCGGTGTAAATTATATTTGCACAGGTTTTTTTGCCTCTGCTTCCTATAAACCGACCTGTAGTCAGGGAAATTGTGGGAGGAGCCATGGTTATAAATAGTTTTGTCTATCTAAAAATAGCCAGTGTAAAATTAGCATCCGAAAATAATTAATGTTGTGAAAAAAGAGGTAACACAAGGATTTAGTATTATGCTAGTTACTAATAAAAAGTTTATTTTTATGAATCAGTTTCATAAACAAAAAGTACACAGAGGTAATGATCATTTATAGAGAAACCTGTCCAAGTCATGCTTCTAAAACATGCGCGGCGTCTTTGATGCTTTGCATCAAAATTCGTCTTGTTACTTCTTGATAGCTTCGCTTCTGAACATGTAAGTTCGATACAACCCGTTCTGTACCGTACACAGGTGCCTACTAAACGACGGTACCGGTATCCTCCAGTACCGGTATCCGCCGGTATCGCCTATTATTGATTATTCACACATTCAACAGACTGTTAATCCTTTTAAATAATCGATAATTGAGAGTGTCGTGTGTTAACATGGTTGAACAATTATAAAGTATAAACTTTTTTTTGGTAAATTCGATGTACGTGTTGATTAAAATAATTAAATATGAAGCCGTAATGTACAAATTAAGATTAAAGATGCAATGGTTGGTTAAGGGACTTAACTCGGCCGTCTCTTTAAAAAAACCACATCTGTGCAATTCACACTTACATGTACTTGAAATCATTTATTGTGCTTCAATGGTGACTGCATAATATGTTTTGCTCAAATTGTCCATAATTCAAATAATAAGTATGCATGTCTAGATTGCAAATATGTAAGTAAAATAAATTAGATGTAACGAATAAATAGTAAACATGAATATTACTGTAATTAAAGTCACCTTATCAATATGTCATTGCTATGTCATGTACACTTTTACCGAATAAAACACTAAAATTTATAAACTTAGCGATGTTATACACTAAGAAACATAGAACTGACTAGATTAAAATGAACGAACAAATAAATACAATTGTGGGACATGTTGTACAATTAAGCTTGTCAAAGACATACTATACATAACCAAGAGACCAAGAAACAAGAGGTATTTCTGTAAAAGTTGAATGCATGAACGAACGAATGAATGCTTTTTATGAGCCAATCTAACATCATAAATACTACGTCCTGCAATTAGTAGGAGCGGAAGCATCAGAGATAAATAATTAAAAATATTTTTATAACCCACCACAGCCAGTAACTGCACATATGTTTACATGTATGTGATGCGTACATTTGATATTTTTCAAGTGGGACAAAAGATTTATTATAAATGCATATTTTACTCTAATTGCCGTCTTTTTCACAGCGACCGATACTGAATAAACAACCCAATTAAGGGATTATAAGGGCCCCAAAGTGTCACCTTGTATATTGTCACTTTTTAACAAGGATTAATGACTTAAATCTGAAGTTTATGAGAAAGTAGAATAAATGTGAAATAAAGAAGCTGCATATAGAGTGCATAAACAATACAAAAAATCAGTATTAACTAATTCACTCTTAATATTAAAACAGTAGAGGTGACATGAGTCACTTTCTTATAAATGTACAAAGCATAATTTACTGTGAACATTTATTGAAAAAAATCAAATCTAGTAAATATTTAAATGCACATGTAGTTAACTTGTAGCGCACTTACCATGTCTAAACATAGACAGCGCATGAAGTATATCACACACTTTTTATGATTTATTTTAATTATAATTTACGACTGTAAAAGGTATATAAAAAGAGATCTGTATGCAATGTCATTATAGGCATGAAAACATCATATTATCGTGAATGAAAATACTCAAACTCTATATGCCTTGTATGAGATTTAAGCAAATATGATAAAATCTGCAAGTATTTTGTCCTGAACATAAATACCTAAATAGCCATATTAACAAAAGCTTACTTGAATAATCTTACTCTTGTGCTAAATTTATTATTATATAGAGAAATGTTTAAATAAATATAAGTCTTCATATACAGTTCTGCCACTATTTTGGTATTTGCAGATCGCAATTATTAAATATTCATCGTCTATAACTGCATAATTTATATTTAATTTACATAAGAATAAAACTAGCAGTTTCTTTCTCGATCAACACCTCTTAATCAATAACTTGCAACATTCATTCAAGCATTTCGGATACCGGGATTTGCGATACCGGCGGATACCGGCGTTTCTTGATACCGTCGTTTAGTAGGCACCCCGTACACATTTTACGACATCAGCACGTGTCTGCGAAAACTTTAAATTCCGATTTACGGCAGCACATGTGTGATGGTTCAACTGAAAGAAATGAACAACATGTTTTGGGGTAAGAATGTCGTTTAAAGTTTTCTTTCACTATCTTTTTATGTTGTATAGAAGCTAAATTGTGTTATTGTACTGACACTCTTTCTCATATAACAAAAGAAGAGACTAAGGGTAGAAAAATGCTTTTAGTTTGGCCACGCCACGTTTGTACTGAGGTTTGATCTAGCTTCCAAAACTTAAATGCCGTTATTTTAATATTTGTTTTTCGTCAGTGGCGGCTTTACAGTTTTGGATCAGCCCCATTACGAAACCTTGCAAGAACAACAGGACATGCAACATTTCCCATGTTTCCTCTAATGAGTAATGTACATTGAATATAATAGATCATATATTTGCCAGCACCGCTTCCTGAAGGGCATGCAAAAAACTAGATATGTGTGTAATTAAATAGTGTTATGTCTGTAGCGTGATGGCTAGGTGCAGCGCCCTGCCGCCTTTTCGTGCCGCCACTCTGCCCTTCTCAACATCCATTTTACCCTAAAGTCATATTTTATGTCCTTTATCCAGTTATCATCACCATTCAGCCATAATATAATTTATGGCAGTGGCTAGAGTTAAGGCACCGTAACTCGAGCCTCCGAGTCTAGAGTTACGGAAGTTCCGTATCTCTAGCAAAACCCTACGAGGAAAGGCTAGAATTACGGAAGTTTATAAAGGTATGTATATTGCTTTAATATATGCATGATAATGTGTTGTAAACTTAAATATTTCACCAGTAATCGTGAATAAACTGATCTGTTGTATATACGACAATTTCACAGGCGCCATTTTGGTTATACTTAATATAATGCTAATATCGGAACTATCATTGTCATGCTGTATACTCTTGCACATATTTATGTGTTCTCTGTTTACAAACAACGTTAATAAAGCAATAGTAAGATAAAGAAAAGAAGAATATTAGAATTCTAAGAGCACGATAAATGTAAAAAAAACAAAACGAAATTTTTAAATTTAACAGCTGTACTTTCGATCACAGTTATTTTTTTGTCACGATCTGAGTGCCTTCTCGTGGTGTGGCTTAGATGTAGTCAGACAATTAAATACAAAAACAACATGTGTCAACAACATATTTTACTTAACTTCTATCATGCTTCGCACAAAATGTGATATAATTGTCCAACTACAATGGAACACTCAAGTAAAGACGAATATAACAATGATATTTCCGCCAATGTATTATGTATTACCAAAATGGCGGCTATGAAGACGCTGCATTTGCCGACAGATCGGTTTATTAACTATTACTGGTGAAATATTTAAGTTTACAATACATTATCATGCAAATTTAAAGCAACATACATATGTCTTTATAAACTTCCGTAAGTCTAGCCTTTCCGCATAGGGGTTTGCTAGAGACACGGAACTTCCGTAACTCTAGACTCAGAGGCTAGAGTTACGGTACCGTAACTCTAGCCACTGCCATAATTTATTGCCTACCTTAATCCAACATAATGCTAAGAACTGGAATGCCGATTACATAAACACCTGAGGCGATCAAAAGACAGTGTGTGTACACCTTTATTTTCCAATAATCACATGTCGTTACTGTATCTGTACGTGACGTTAGAAATTAGTCGGCGATAATGATATTTGTAAAAAGTTTGTTAAATCAGGGTCCGTGGTTTAATCTAAGGCAATTATGGTGTTAAGAATAAATCATTGCGAATAAATTTATAATTAATTATTTTAATGACCCGAGTTGTTCACACATTTATTTGGGATGGATTTCAATAATATTTGCGAGTACTTTAAACAAAAGAAAACGTTAAGGACCGGCGGAGATCGAAATACATTTGAACGAGATTGATAATTAAGATGGGTAGGTGGTAAAATAGTCGTAAAAAAACAACATTTCTCGATGAGAATTTAAAGAACGAACACTGAATTTTGTAAATTGTAACATTAGAAAAAGCGTCTGCAAAACGTAAATTAGCACAGCTCGAAAAAAGAAAGAGCGATCGTTTAGAAAAAAGAGTATTGTCAGATTTCTTTGTATTAAAAACTGTTTAAATCGCGAAAAATCAAAGAAATATATACAAACATCACAGACATGCGAGGTCGAGAAAATATGTGACAAACGGGGAACAACTGAAAAAAATGCAGGAAACAAACAGAAAAATATTACATGCTCACCTAGAGTACATTAACTCTATGACCCGTGGCTCGACCCTTGAAATCCTCACCTTAGCTCTTGAAATTTGATTTTGTCCCAAGAAAAGTTAGGCTGAAGGGTCAATGACCATTCAGTTTCAAAGCCTACTGAACTAAACACCCTGTCTCTACGAATTCATCACAAGACCTCTGAAATTACTAAAAGCCGGGAGCTTCCTTACGGCCCCCAGTTTCAGGATTTTCCATTTTTCAAACTTTCACCCCTGTAATCAGTGGCACTGTTTTCACATTGTGTATCATGTTATTTTATTACATTTAAGTGGAATTATGCACATTTTTTTCAAGAAAAAATATCCAGCTGAAATAGGTGTGTGTAAAAATGGGTAGAGGAAATAATAGCTTTTAACCCAATACACCAAACTCTTCCTTCTACCAGTACGAAATAATAACTTTCCAAATATTACTTTTCCTATTTTGACTGGGAGAGTCAATTAAAAAAAAAAACTGCATGCAGGAGTTGCTTCCCTTCCACTGACTGCAGAAATCTCTACCAACAATGACAACATACGAGAGATCACTGCGAAGAAATGAACTATTATTTTATTAGTCCATTTTTTTATTTCTAAAACACAAACTTCAAAAACATTTGTACTTATGTAGCATTATCATTAGTTTAACACATTTAAATGCACAGCAACCGAAAATTGCTTTTATAAAACTGTCACCAAAAATAGACTATGTGCAGCCAGTAAGATGCGGCGCATAATGTCACTTTAATAAAGTGTAGATATAATATATTGCTTTGATAATGTCTTTAATTAGTCTTATTAGGAAAATGCCATAAAGACTAGTGTTACAGTAGTAAGTTAGCACACATTATGAATCACAACAATTAACGGAAATGCCCTTCACTGAAAGAAAATTGCGCACTTTCTCCCTGCCCTTTTCTGACAGCCCCGCGCCCTTTTTTCATCCTGGATATAACACTATTTAAATTAGTCTGTTTTAAGGCTGCAACAGGAAATCATGCCCATGATGACAACCAATGAAAACTTGCAATCTAGCTGTCCAATAGAAGTCCTACTTTATTTGCTAAAATTGCAGTTTCAAAGTATACAAACCTTAGGTTACCTATGTTCTGACCTAAGAACATAAATTTTCGAGTAAGAACTTGTTGTGTTCTAAAACTATTTGTGCATACTGCCACTGAGAACCTAGAAAAAAACTCGAGAGATAAAACACAGGTTTTCAGTTGAGAACATAATACCAATTAATATATAACGAAAGCTTTTTAATATTTTGCAGCACTTGTTTTAGAGGAAGGAAAGCGGTATACCCAGACTGTGGAACAGTCATTCCACATTAGTATGGCTGCCCTTGAACTGCCTACAGATTCTGGTAAAAGTCATTTGTGTTGGATGAATTTTAAAAAATGTATGGGACTGTTTTCTAAAATTCCTCAATATAGTAAAATCTTGTGGACTCTATGTCTAAAACCCCATGGTATTCGTCGTCATAGTTCTAGTAGACTATCGGTAGTTTGTTCCAGTCTGGTTTAATTTAAAATCTATTTGGACAATAACATTATAAAATTGTCTTTATCTGTTGATTGATTTTAATGAAAGTTTGTAATAAGCTTTGATACAGGTGTGTTAGTAAGCACTGATAAGTTCTCTTATCACGACAGGTGTTATGTATTAGTGGGGGAAATATACATATCCTTAAACCTTAGAAGTGAACATAACATGCGTTTAGAGGAACTTTTATAATTAACAACAGTGCAGTAAATATTGAAGTTTCTTGCTATGCTTTCTTACAGAAGCTTTGAAGGGAAAACACAACCAGACAGTATCGGTCATGGTCGCCTCGCAAAAGGCGGAGTTTTTAATTTGTAGCCTTAGTTTCAAACATCTTACACAGCAGCCATTGGACCTTAATTTCAATGAAGGAGAAGAAGTGACTTTCTTTATCAATGGACAAGGTAAAATTTTGTTCCAGTGTTTTATATCTTTGACATAGTCCATACTGAAATTTCCAAAATGGACGAGCAGAGCATTTTTATGCCCCCATTCGAAGAAGCGGGGATATTTTGCTTTGCCCATGTCCGTCAGTCAGTCGGTAGATAATGGTTTCGGACAATTATTTAAGAACGCTTTGGCTTACAAACCTCAAACTTGGTGTACAGGTTGGTCATCACAAGTAGATGACCCCTCAGGGGGGGTCATCAACTTCATTGATAGTTATAGTTCAACTAGGTAAGTGAGAATGAAATAGCCTCCGCAGAAGACTGATAAATATGATGGCTTATAATCACTAAACCTCTCACTAATTGAATGCCTTATGCCAATGACGCAACAGAAATAGCAAAGAGGGTCGTCTTTGACGCAATTAAAATGTATATGATCAAACTACTACAAAAAAATTTCAAAACCTCTCAAAACGGCTTCGAAATGCAATACAAGATGTTTACAAAATACGCTTCCGGTATGGGATATGTCTAATTTTGACTATTCCGTCATTGTAGTTTTGTATGATATCTTCATGGTCGACGACCCTTAACAGAAGAAACAAAAATATCTTTCTGAGTGGTTTTAATGATCATTTGTAGTAATTTTGATCAAACTGTCTCTGTTGAAAGGCGTTTTGGTGTGCCAAAATAATAAAGATTAATGTCTATTGTTGAATGCGCTTATGAAAATTGCTGTAGGACCTGCTGTGGCAAAGTTGACTTTTGAGATGCAGTGACAAAATCTAAAGCATCCAAAGAGAAATACCTGTTGTCTGGTCAACCCTTTGATTTACCCTCCATTTTGTGATGTTGGGTTAAAAACACTGACTAGGTTATGCCACATGCCAAAAATCCAAGCTCCAGGCCTTCCTGTTCTTTAGAAGAGTATTTTAAAGGTTTTCCTTTCCTTTGCCATGTCAACCAGAGTTTTGCATGGAATGGAATTATTTGAACAACTGAAAGGGCTTCATGCACGGAACATCCCTGCCAAGTTTCATCATCATTGGCTTCTAAGTGGTTTTAGAGGAGATGCAGTTTGATGGAAAATGTTAACCAGGGTACAACGTACGCCAGACAGTGAGCGATCCTAATAGCTCACTCTGGCACTTTGTGCCAGGTAAGCTAATAATTAAACTGAAATAATGTCTTAACCAGCGTTAACAGGGGCCTAGCTAGAGCCAAATTTTAGGGAGAAGTGACAATTTTAGGGAGAAGTCACTTCTCCCTGAACTGAAAATAGGGAGAAGTTTGAAGTCTACAAGGAGAAGTGAGGGAGTAGCAGATATTTGTTGTTCGTTTGTGTCAAAGCAAAGTACATCTTAAACAACTAAATGGTTGTGTGATAAATCAGGAGATTTGCCATTATTGTGAGACTTCATCCAGACACAGGAGATGTTTAGAGACCGATTTTCATGCATTTTTATTGCTTGAACGAAACATTTTTAACATGTAACTGGATAATAATAACATGCACCCCCTAGCCCCCTTCCCCCACCACCTCCCCCACTATCATTCCCATCAAAGACCTATTAAGCTGTTATTATAGGTCTTTGTTCCAATAGATGGTCAAGTTTGATGGTCATATCAATGGCCAACAAACAACATAATTATTAGGTGTGCATTCTGTGTAAGTTAGATGACAACAATATCTACCGGTAGTCAGCATGGTATTAAAAAACATATACCAAAACAAACAAAAATTCTTTCTATTGGTAAAATATTTTGTGAAAAATAACAGATTGGTAATCAAATCCACCCTTCAACAAGTTTAACTGGAAAGTCTGAGGTACTAAACTCATTTTTATTGGCTGGAAATACGACCGAGATACAAAAAGTGTACCTAATTTCGGGTATAAGCTTACGTGGACATGCCAATTATCAAAGCATTTTTCCAACACTAAAGTAATGTTAGCCCTTGAATAAAATTAACATTCAGATTTTTTAATGAAATTAACTCTCCAAACTGTGTATGCAAGTTTCCCATTTTCTCTGCACATGGACATGTAAGGCAGACCTTTTAAGTTTACCTTTTGAAATCACATGCGATTATCAGCTTTAATCTTCTGTACAAAGGATTAACAAAACAAAATCAATAATTATTGATGCCTTCACTAATTAAAACCCATGATTATCACTAATATTGTGAAATCTGCCTTCAGGCAACCTTTTTGTCAGTTGTAAATTGATTGAGGAGGCGGAGTTAAAGGTCAGAGAAATGTCTGACACTTTGTATATTCGCTTCATTGTTTATTGAGATATTTTCGGGCGAAGTTAATTTCGCTTTTGTCAAAGAAATGGGCGAAGTTTAGGTGTGAAAGGCGACTT
>JAFMSR010001404.1:0-28395 GCA_022818135.1 Saxidomus purpurata | reverse complement strand
TGCTATTTGTATTCATGGTACGTCTTCTATAGGGTTAATTGTTGTGTTATGTTGATACTTGCGACTGTATATACGGGTTTAAACTGTCGTATTTGTAACGACGACAACGGTAGCTGATTATGTTAAAACTATTTGCAACCATTAAAACCCGTTTATACATTGAACTGCCATAAATGTTAAAATGATCGGTAGTGCATAAGAACACTATTTTCATACTTTTATATACATGCATCATGCAGAATACACCTACGTTGACTGTGTTTTAAATTCGTATTTCTGAATAATGGAATAATGGATTTGTCAGCAAAGCTAGGTGAACTTTAGATTTTAGAACGAGCAGCAAATGTTTTAGTTTAGTTTGAATGCATTTATGTTACATATAGAGTAGACTTTTTTACTTTCAACTTCCCCTTTCCAAACGTAATGACTGTTTCGAGATTCTGAGCAAAGCTTTCACCGAAATAATGGATTGCGAAGTTCAAAGTACAATTCCTCTGACACAAATTGAGCCCTCGATGTCCGGTTTAGAAATCCAATGCCTTAACCGTACACACCGGTGCAATTCCCGAGCTATGCTTTAGAGCTGCCCAATTAAACAAACAGAAGAAACGTGTTGTTCTTTAGAACTGAAACAGAAAAACCTTACAAAAGTCTGGTAAACCATCCTTAAGCTGTCTTTTCAACTATGCAATAATAATTACTTGCTGTGTAAACATCAAAATTTGTAAATACATACGTTATATATCTTACCTTTTTTACACGTTTCTTACTGTAGATTTTACGCCAGCGGACCTTGAATTCAGTTGCAACAGTATTCGAACAAGCATTCCTGGAAGTGATAGATGTGTATATGACATAGATGCCTCGGGATTTTCTAGTGGATGTACGGACGGAAGTCACTTAATAAACTGTGGTATGTTTACAATGAATAAATATATTGAATGTAAGTAAAACGTTTATATTAATTTTAAATAATAAGTCATACATATTTATATTTAAAGGTTCTAATGACTACCTTGCCTCGTTTTAAAATAAAGGTTAAGCGCAAATAAAACAGATATTTGTGGCAAATACTTTGCTTCACTTTCTTGACGTACATGTTACAAAGACTGAATCACTCTTCCCTGATAACTTATCACTTTACAACTTAATGCAAATTTATGTACGAATATTAAAAAAGGGATAACAGCAATTGTGCAGAATCACAAGTTTTCTTTCTTATTTGGACACAGTTGGATATGAATCATTAAGGTGTGAACGAGTTCCAAGTACCGTTGCATCGTCTATATATGGTCGAATGTGTGCCTCTATTTAAGTGATGTACCATTAAAGTTTACTGTGATATGTTGTGTAGAGAGGTCGAACTTGATACAGATCCAGCATGCTTGCTTCTAAACATACGTTATAGAAATATTTAAGAAATTAGTATTAATCATGGGAGACTTTGGTATGAACTGCTGTGTCTACCTTTCGTCCTATGGACTGAACAACATAATCGCCGTAGCAAAAAGAAGAAAGAAACAACAATTTTCTTCTCAAAACTCGTATGGACCAAAGCTTGGAAATTTGATATGCAGCATTACCTAGAAGTCCTATGCTAAGTGTGTTTAAATCATGCCCCGGGATGAAAAAACGGGGTGACCCAGTGTGTCACTTAATTTTGTACAGACTTAAATTTTAAAAAAGCTGATTTAAAATTCAAAGGCTACAGCTAGGATGTGGTTTGTAACATTGTTTAGTGGATCTTTATCAGGTTTGTTAAAATCATATCCCCACGGTTAAAATTGACCCCTTTAGAATATTGTTCTGCAAAAGCGCAAAGTCTTGAACGTATATATTTTGTATATAGCGATATGTAGTGGACCTTTACCATATCTGTTCGAATCATGCACATGGGGTCAAAGTTAACCTCACCTTAGAGGTCACTTTTTAGTATAAAGAGCTAAAGGACTAACTTTAAAAATCTTGTTTTGACTTGGCGTGCATGCAAATGATACTTGAGTGAGCCATATAGACCCATGGTGGTCCCATGAGCACAGTATTCAATAGTGAGCTACTTCTTCAGTGTTTACATGTCGTCTGTGAGTCTAGTGAACAATTTTGAGGCCAAAATTAATGTCCAATCATAATGAAAGTAGGGTCAACGATTAAATCACTCATTCAAATCATATATAAATTTGAAGCTAAATTTACCCCAGTAATGTTAAAAATAAGTCAGAGTGTATGTTGCGATAAACTCGTAGACAACTCCGAAACTTAGCCACGTGAGTCCGAAACACGGTCAACATGTCAAATAATAAACAAGGCTTGTGGTCAATCTTGAAACCACATTTTCAACTCACTTATATTAAAAATTAGTCAGTATCTATGTTTTACTCTTGGACAATTTAAAAACTTGGTCATGTTCGACCAGACGCTGGGTCCCAATGAAAAGTAATAGGAAAACATTTATGAACACTCTAAACGACACACTCGACTCGCAAATATCATGAACATTTATCAGAAATTTTATCTTTATGATCTCTATGCAAAGTTTGAAACCGGGTCATGTGGTACACAAACTAGGTCAACAGGTCAAATCATAGATACACATTATGAACACTCGAGAAGCCACATTTCGTACTCACTTACAACACGTATGTTAAAAAGTAGTTAAAACGTCTTTTTTAATGTACATTTGGTAATGATGGAAATTAGGTTACGTGGGACTAAGAGCTAGGTCAGTCATAGGAAACTTTCATGAACATTCTAGAAATCACATTTTACACAATAATAAAAATTGATTAGAGTAGACCTTTGACTGTTTATTAATCGGCTTTTAAATTGTCCTCGGCTGATCTTAATTATGCTTCCTTAACCTACTGTCTTTTCTTGTGGAGCGATGGTAGGCCGGTAAGCGATATAGGGCAATTATGATGATACATTCTTTTGCTAGAAACGTATGATTGTCCTCGGAATACTTTGAAGTGTCCGGCGAGTTATTGTATCCCACATAGATTTTTATGCGATGGAACCCATCAATGTCCAGGAGGAGAAGATGAAAAAGACTGTGGTAAGACAATTATAATTCTACAAATTGTTTGTTCGTGTGCAGTTTATCTATTTAGAAGTCGAGGACATACTGAGTGCCTCTACTGTAGGTCGGTAGTTAGATTCCTTCTGATTTTAATCTTATCAAGTACAGACATCAAGTTCACATTAAGTAAAATGTTATGTTGTTTGGAACAGAAGTCTAGCCTCTTCTATCGCTGCAATGTTTTGTTGATGCACACGTTTGCAGTTTATAGAAAATCTAAATCATCATGTGTGCTGATGTCAACATTGCTTTTAGAAAAAAAAGTGAAAGCCAATGTAACTTTAGGCGCAGGGTATTTTTTTTTCAGGGTGTGTGCCAACAAGCAATGAAATACTTATCATTTCCGATGCGACCAGTTCAGACGGTCCTATTATTGCTCAATTTGCCCGACAATTCTACACACAAACAAATATTGTGAGAGTGTTGAGTTACAGAGCTTCCAAACCACTACAGAGTTTCAGTATCAACGACATCTTATTAGAAGTACATGACATCGAAATAAGCAAAACAACGGACATTGAAGCGGCATTTGAATGCCATTATAAAGTGTTTGCTAAATCATTTCTGCAATCATTACGTTTTACAAACGACGGGGTAAAAGGTATCATTTTAATTCAAAATAGTGAAATTTCAAAAGAAGTCTTCGGAGCAATTGTAGAAAGCAGACTAGTCAAGAGATATGACTTCAGAATATACCGAGTGTCACAGCATATAGACACATTCTCCTCAAATAAGCATGAATCGATTGTTTCAAATGTTACCGACATTCGAGTAAGAAGATGGCAACACCTGAATGGAATCGGCCCAGAATATTTTGGCGAATTGTGCAGAAGTACGTAATTTTCTTTCAACTTACACGTAAAAAGTAATTCAGCCTATCTATCAGGTTTTTAGAGAAAATTGTAAAATTCAATGTGCTAAAGTATGTGTCGGAAAGGATTTAGTATAGATTAGTATATATGCTTTATTCACTGATAATAGCAACCAGGCATACATATATATTATGTGTATTTACAAATGTATGACTGGCGCAGAGAAGTTGAAGAAACAGATGATTGCATACACTTCCTTTGTCATTTTTATGCATTATGTAACCAATTCATAAATCTGAAACGTGTACAGGTTTGATCATAAAACGTTGTAAAACTATTATGAAGATATTTTATACAGTGGCAATAATAAAATATTAAATTGAATATATCATGTTTCAGTTACTACAAAGGTTCATTGTCCAAACAGATACAAATGTTCCTCAAGTAAAGTTTGTATACCAATGGAGCAAGTGTGTGACGGCCGAGTTCAATGTTTGCATGGGGATGATGAAGTTCTTTGCAACATGCAATGTCCAACTTATTGCAACTGCACCGGATACCTTGCCAACTGTAGTGCTACTGACTTCAATCCGAACAAGCTTTATACTATATCAAAGAACACACGTTATATTGATTTTAGTTTTAACAGACGACTTGGCCAAGTTTTACAAAGCGCATTTCTGAACTTTACCAAATTGTCCGTTTTGAATATGTCTGCATGCGATGTAAAGCAGGTGTCTCGGTACGCTTTTGTTAGACTTACAAATCTAATTTCTCTAGATTTAAGTTTCAACAACATTTCGGTTCTTTCACATTTTGTCTTTGGTAGTCTTACGCACCTTAAAAATCTTTACCTACGAGGAAACTATGAATTACGCATAATTGAAACAAGTGCATTCTTTGGTTTGTCTCTTGTTCAAGAATTAGACCTTTCCTATGCCAAAGTCTTGAAAATTTCGGCAGACACGTTTAAGGGAATGATGCTTAAAAGTATTGATTTATCAAATAACAATCTACAGGAAATAGAACAGTACGCATTCCGTGATGCATATGTGGAAAACATAAACTTTGACATGAATAATATTGAAGTGTTTCATAAAGAAATTTTTACCGGATTGGTAGGCTTAAAAACACTTAAGACACCTGCATTCAAGTTCTGCTGCATCCGACCCAATTACGTTCCAGAGCAAGAATGTTACCCACACAAGGATGAGTTCTCGTCCTGCGACGACTTAATGAGACATTCAGGTTTACAATTTATGATATGGTTGATCGGTGTATTGGCTTTGCTCGGCAATGCGCTTTCGATTGTTTACAGAATCAAGTACGATAGGGAAAGACTGAAACTGGGTTTTGGCGTATTTGTTACCAATCTTGCAATGGCAGATTTTCTGATGGCTATTTACCTTTTAATAATAGCAGTTGCTGATTCAGCATTTAGAAAGAGGTAAGAAAACTTGCAGATCACTGACTATAAAACATTTACTACTCAAGCAATACATCGAATTGTAAGATCTATATTTTATTATAGAATGTGAGAACGTTTGTGTTCAAGTTTAAACGGATATTGTGGAAGACGTATATTTCTGCTATAAAGCAGATCAATGCGTTTTCTTAGACTTATCAAATGTTCATAGCTTTCTTCCTACCATGCTCGTTTGATTAGTAAAACGCATATCAACATTCCAGACATCAGCTAATATTACATTCTTACTTCCAGGTATATCTACGTTGACGACTACTGGAGGCACAGTGTCTGGTGCAATATTGCAGGAGTGTTATCAACAGTTTCGTCTGAAGCCAGTGTACTATTTTTGTGTTTTATAACACTTGACAGGCTTCTGGTCATAAAATTTCCATTTGGTGGCGCCATGATAACAACAAAAAAGGCAACCGTCTGTGTTGTTTGCGCCTGGCTTTTTTCCTTCTTTGTAGCCTTATTGCCAATTGCATATAAAGGTTATTTCAAAGATGAATTCTATTCAAAATCAGGAGTATGCATAGCTCTCCCTCTCACAAGAGATCGTCCACCTGGTTGGGCGTATTCCCTTGCTGTTTTTATTGGTCTAAATTTTGTCACTTTCATTTTGGTTGCTTTAGGACAGCTGTCTATTTTTCACGAGGTCCGTCAATCTTCAGGAATCGCCACTTCAGCTGTATCAACAAGGAAGAGAGACTTAAAAGTTGCTAGAAATCTACTTTTCGTGGTTGCCACTGACTTTTTGTGCTGGTTTCCGATTGGAGTGATGGGTAAAACATGATTATATTTCTTCAAACACAGTCCAGCAGACATTGATCTGTGACAGCGTGTGTTACATTGTACATGTATATTATAATTTGATTCGAATAGTTCTCTTTTCATAAAGCCATTAAGCAATAGTAAGTCACGAGATTCCGACCGATTGTATCAAATTGGAAATGTACATTGTAATTACTATTTTCGATAGTTACTTACTAGTACAGTTATATATATAGATTTTAACAAACTCTTACATATTTGCTGTTCTATCACAACGGATGTGTTGCTACTTTGACTATCCTTTTGTTTGCCTTGAAAGGGATGTTAGCCCTTAGCGGACGTCCTGTATCAGGGGAAGTTTATGCATGGGCAGCAGTTTTAATATTACCTGTCAACTCGGCTCTTAACCCTCTACTCTACACACTGTCTGCAATTGTTGGAGCAAAGGTAAGTTGACCTTGACCTTCCTTTAGTTTTACATGAATTTGAAACTACACATTTCCGCACAATATGTGGTAACAGCAGTCAAAAGCAACTTGTCTGGTAGTAATAACTTTATGACTTGATTTTTTTAAATCACAATCTGGTGTGTATGGCAACTTTTACTGAGTTAGTAAGAATCGTTGACTACGCCTTCAAATTACGAAAGTAAACATGAGTTTTCTTTCTTGAACTATTTAATTTCATTTAGCAACATAAGACTTCACTTACATACGAGCTTTTATTCTTTTGTGATAATATATCATTACTTTGTATGACTTCGCATGATAATGTAATTTCGACTGTGTAGTAGTAGCCTTATCTTTTGTTTTGGTTATTTGTCATTCAAATTTACGGAGAGTAGATATGTATTAATGTTACGACTTGTGTCATATAATATTACAATAAAAATAATGTCAACATTATTATGGCTTTTAATATTATTATTATTATTTCTATTATTATTGTTATTATTGTTTTAATCATTATTGTTGTTAATATTATTATTAGTACATGTAGTAGAATTATTATTACATGTATTATTATTATTTTTTATAATATTTTTATTTAAATATTTATAATAATTTTATTCTTATAATTATACAATATAATAATAGTAGTTATTATTATTAGTTGTAGTAAAAGTCTTACATAGGACAGATGGTTGTATTAGTATAGTGTCTAGATAGTTTATTTGTCTTGAATGAAAATGAACACTAATGAACTCCAGTTTCATTAATGTTTGCAGAGTTTTAATCCTAGTACAGACGAACAGTCCTTCATTCGAATAACAAAAGGTTAGTAATTGTTTAATTGTTGCTAATGGTGTTGCTAGGTATGTTGAAATGCTTAAATGATGCTCTAGAACTCGTTTCTGTTTTTATGTCGATTTATTATGGATGTGATACAATGTCATACCAACTGATTTAGCATTTTGTGGAAAGGAAATGCAAATTCCTAAAATTTATGTATTGCATTTACTCGGGCAACATAAAATGAAACAAGAATATTGTATATCCTTTGAGAGAGCCCTTGAATATAGTTTCATTTGTTATGAAGGTTTAATTGCCTCAACAAAGAGAATACGTGTTGGCAATATTTAGGGTTTGGTGCGTTTCCTGTTAACTGCTGATGTTAAATGCTTCAATGTTATTTTACTGTGTCGGATCTTTTATTTCAGAAATCGGAGAAAATTCACTGAAGTGCATGATGGCCAGTCATCGTTTCTTCCCTAAAACGACACTCTCGGCATTTCGAGATATAAGCACCCTGTCGACGACAGATGTTTATATTTCAGCACATGCGATCATCAAAATTGCAGGACAGCTAGCCCTATGCTTGGACTCGCTTCATTGCTCTTCTCTGGGAATAAATCCACTTGATGGGAAGTCTGTTTTGCTCGGAGTTAGAAACACAATGGTTAATAAATACATTATAATTATATGTATTATTATCAGTTGAGTTAAAATAATTCTTACATATATGTTTTTCTTAAATTCATGGCTCATGCTACATAAACATGGTGTTGGAAGCAATACAAAAAGTGCAAAAAGATTATACGAAATGTAAACACAGAGCGTCAGTAAGGTATGTCAAAGTAAATATAAACAAGTATAGTGTTGTCTGTTGTCAGAGTCATGTATAAAAGTAATTATTTTTGTATTAGGAAATTGTGTTGTTAATTCAATTAGCATGACTCCAGGTGTCAGTCAAGTGACATTTTTACAAATCATAAATCGACTTTACCTTACACAAATAAATGCTCGTGGAAAATGTTTGAATGGAATCTTTTGTTACAAATACTTAGTCATCATCAAAGGGACGAGGTTATCGCATCATTAGCGTCAGGTCAATTACTTCATAATAACATGAATAATCTCCTCGCGTGTTGAACGTTGTATTAAGCATGCTATTTAAAACATTATGCTAATGATAAAAAGTAATGTCCCAGACAGATTTAATGTTCACGCTATTTTGAAGTAACTGATGTATCATCAATTCATTTTGTAAAGTTTATTACGCTCCAACTTTTTGTGTACATGTAACTGTTATTGAAATTGCTAGTTATTGTAAATAAATTAATGACATTTTAAAGTACTGACCTAATTTCTTACGGAGATCATCTACATGTACACTATGCTATTCTCTCGACATATTTATCACCAGAAAATTTACTTCACTGGATGAAGTTGGAAAGCACATACTATTGCATTTGTCCAACAAGGTATCACTCGGCAAAGTTTTCTCATTGAAGAAATTATATATAAAACTGGTATTTCTAATTATATATTATGTTTCAGTTAACTGGGACAGTTAAAATTAAAGGCAAGCCGTTTATTTCGTACAAGCCGGAAGACAAACAGAATAACATATACCAACTGGGGATGATTATGAAGAGCCTTATCGCAGCGAAGAAGACGAAGATGAGCGTGTAGTCTAAACGCCTATCAAAACGAAACGAAATGACATTTGTTTTGACATTAGTGAAAAATCGACGTTGTTCTAGTAGATTTTATTAGAACTCTTTTTTTTCTTTATTATTATTAGTGTTATATTTTGTGTTTATTACTTTCTATGTCATTTCTTTCTTTAAAATTTGTGACTTTGACTGTTTCAATACCAGTTATTATTTTGTCCGACATGTTTTTAGTGTTGAAGTTTGTGAAAAACTGTGTAGTCCTATTTTAAATTAGTATTTCGGAGTTTCCTTGCGATGTTGTATGTTGTCTGTTTAAGAAGTGTTTTATCAGATTACACATTTGATGTTCATGTGCTTCGGCATAGCTAATATAAGTGCAATCTTTTCAAGTCACGGAACAAAAATTAAAAACATAGGAGATTAATGATTCTTGTTAATTTATGCAGTTCTAACATATCAAAATGAACTGAAGTTGAAAATTTTGAGCACGGTCAATTTAGATATACATACTTATTTCATATAATAAGGAAAAACGTTGTGCTTTCTTTGTATATTTGTTTTCAACTTTACATAAAAATGTCAAAAATTACATATAATTATAAAAGACTCATACTTGCATAAAATGAAAATCTAACACAATTTACAATGGAAGTTTCAAATGACTAGAGAATTAAGGTGTTATTATCTAATACTATATGTGGCAGTCTTTATTTAGTATACTTTGTTATTTGTGTACTAAGTCGTTGTTCATGACATGATGCTTTACGGTTTGCTTCTAAGTTATGAAAACTGATGCTTTACTATGACAGGTTGATATATATGTTAATTCATTTTGCTTTCATATTGATGTTACACTTGCATATTTGCTACAGACCAATATAAAATCGTAAAAGTAATGATGGCGAAACATTCATCGGTTATGATAAGTAGATAGATTTAGAAATTTTAGAAAAAATAAAAATCTGTTCTAAGTTTAATTTTTTACCAAGCTTGAGAGCCAAATATCAAGCCATTAGGTGCGTTTTCAGCTATAAGTACTGTCACGTTAGAATGTTAACCCGACCAGTAAATAAACCAACCATTCAAAACCTTGGCCTCAGTACTTTCTAATGAATGTAAAATGCTCCCTTCATTGCGCCAAACAATCAGAACTTAGGACCCAGCCAAACCTGCCTTGCTAAAGGGTTATATGATTTTTGCTCTACAGTGATGTAGATGCGTGTATGATTAGTGTGTGAATTTTGCATGTTTCCGGATGGTTCAACCTTGAGCTCACATTGCTCTAGTTACTAAAGTAAAATAGCCGAAAACGCAACCTTTTTTAAGGGTAAATTTTGGCAAGTATCGTGCAAAATATGTACAAATATCTAAAGCGTCTGACTGTTTGCTTATAAATACTGAAACACGAAACAAGAGTACCTCAACTACATCGTTTTATAGATATTCCTTAATACAAAGCAAATATTATCAAATGTTAATTCATTGTAAACCAACCAAACTAAACACCATCAAAAACAACACACACCAACAACAAACCTACATATAAGCGAATGAATTTTCCAAATTATAATATTATATAAATGTGCAGCAGACCAGGCACAAAACTGCATCTTAATTATTGACAATATGCATGCAAAAATTTGGCAAGCTAAGCGAAACGTAAAAAAACAATCATACAGTACACGGGGTCGGTAAGTTCAGAGCTAAAGCATAATGAAAACCCACTCATTGTCTTTAACAAAGTTCTTATTTTTGAGTGATATACCGATTAGTATATCACTGTGTGTCGTATAGATGCTTCGCAATTGCTGAGTTTTCTTGTTACATTTAGAATATATTAAATAAGAAAGCCGATTGTATTCTAGGAATATTTCTCACTTGTGACGATTCCTTCATAAGTATTTTTCAAAAATTCAAAAGGAAAAAATTTAAGAAGTTTTAAATACACTTTGTAAGCATATTGTCGAATGATTTTCATATGTTTAATATTTGATTTCAATATTTAACTGTTCTTTTTATCGGACATGTACTGTTATATTTTCTATAGAGGGATCTTATAATCTTCATATTTCATAATTTATTGATATTTGTATTAACTGGCTGCATATTTATTTTGTACCTTGTCCACTGAACTTTAGAAAATGCCTTGACAACAGCAGTTTATAAATTGATGAAATAGTATGTTCCTTCCGTCGAAAGTTCGGACATCAGATGTTTACCGTTTTCGACCTGTCCTGGAAGTCGTTCACTTACATTTACGAATGAAATAAAATTATGTGAATTCAGCACGGTTTCTTTGCAAAGATGTACACGCTTAGTGAAACGATTCACGACTTAACACACTATCGAATCGCATACTGTATATGCCTATAGTTTTTAGTGCATCGTTAATCAGGAAACGTATATCGTGTATAGCATTCATGTAACTGTATCAAACATTATACAGATATTTTATGTTTGTTCTAGGAGCAGTCAAACCAGTCAGCCACGCGGCATCAATTCAAAAGTCGTCCCTGATACGTCGGGACAATAGTTCTGACTGTTCCCAAATTCGCACATGAAAAAACTGTTTTAATACCAAATTTATGTCTTATTGAATAAGAGATTATGAAAAAACAAAGCCTAAGACAATCTTCTGTTGTCATTCATTGTACTTTACATGAAAGATAACTTGTTGTTTTCAAATGTATTCATGGTCTCGGTAAATGTCAGTCTATCCCTTGTTTTGATACTTATCTTGATTTTCTGCGCGCTTCTTACTGCACATGAAACAGTTCAAGTAATAAGTGAAAAGGTCTGGAGCATATATTTGCTACTGGTTTATATGATTATAATGTATTTAATTTTTTGTTCGGTCATCTAAGCCGAACGCAATGAATGAGCTATTGATACAGAGTGGTTGTCTGGCAAACATCGTCCGGTGTGGTCCGGCGTCAATATTTCTGTTTTAGCTCTTCGTCTCTGAAATTATCTATCATATTTACCTAAATGAAACATTATCTCGCTGCACTACACGCTGGGGCTACTGTCTCTAATCAATGAACATTCTTTGAGTAGATTTTTCTCTAGAGCATAAGGACAAAATGTCACATTACGTGATCTGAAGCACTGTTAAACAGACCCCCTTTAAAAAGATCCATGGAACATAGGGACCAATGTTTTGTTGTGAAAACGCCATGAAACATGATATACGATTCACAAATTACACGAGGGGCGCACGCACGTTATACGAACATTACATGCACGTTATACGATCTATAGACGCATATTGTGACAATTCCTACGTTCAGACTACTGCATGTTTATATTTGAATTTCAAATCCGTTTGCAACGCTTGATAATTTGATAGCGTATATCGACAAAATACAAAAATAGTTTACGGGATTTGTACTAGTCCTTTTTTGTTTGCCGATTCCTGCTAAAATATGTTTATTTAAGACAGTTCGAAGGAGCGAGCGAAAAAAAAGATAAGATTCTATGATATCTAGACAGATGTAAGAAATGTAATCCTTACACACCACCAAAGACATTACGCAAACAACCAGTCCACACACTGGAGAAATGCGTTTCAAACTTTAAGAATGTGCAACAGACAATTATCGCTAAGTAAGAAGTAAGAAGTAAAGATCATCATAATGCACAATTATGCAAAACAACTCATAAGCACAAAGCGAAAACATAAAAATGTACCGGTAATTATGTACACAGATTCGACATATGCAACACAAATGTACGTAATTATTTATGTAATGATATATTCTACTCCACGGTTGATAAATTTCCCTTATATCCATTTAAAAACGCCGCACCAGAAGTACGGCACCAATTAAGTAACAGGCTAAAACCCACCACTCATATGTTCATAAGTACAAGAGCCTTCTATCGATTGCATACGCTTTGACAGAGTATTAGATTAAAGCCAATTTAAATCATGAATCACTGATTCATTCGAAATTATAAAAAGCAGTAAAATTTCCATCGAAGTTGGATTTATATGTGCAAGGTTTTTTTTATATGTTATTAGTGTTTTCCTTCAATATTTACTATAATTTTATTTGTTTCAGAGGTGTAGTGTAATTATTTTTAGTAAGATATTAATCTACGTATTTACTTCTTTGTCCATATATCTCCTTACTTTTTTATGTAATTTAATTCGTAAATTAAAATAAGTTTATTCATTTATATACCTTTTTGTGTTGTTTGTTATTTCTGTCCGAAGGCCTTTTCATTTAATCATTTACTTTATAATATAGATTTACAACGGGTCGACCTTTATGAACTTCTCAAGTTGGTAAAAACCTTTGTCATGTAATTTCCTCTCTGTTTCCTCTCTCATGCCGCATTTCCTCGTTTTTATTTGCCGAAGACTTGATATAGGCGTACTTCAATGGGAAAGTTTCACCTGCTGCACATTTTGCACCGATCGGCTGTCGCGGGACACTTTAGCATTACTGCACCTAAATACATGTAGCCTTCTACAATGTAAATCAGTCCTTATTGATCACAATATTTTCATAAAGTCAAGCCTAGCGAAAAGAAGCATTAATGCATAGAGCTTGAATGACACTCAGTGTTTCTAATAAAACGTTGTAAAACGTTGAAAGACAGTATGCTCTATGCTCAAATATTGGGATGAAGGCTGTGCGAAAACTGACAGCGGTATGCGGGATACGTAAAAAAAATGCAAGTGGTAATAGATCTCAGCTATACTGTAATAGCCAGAATACATAAATGTACGTGTCAACTTTTTGTTTTGTAATCAGACAACGCTTTGAAATTACTACTCGTTTTCCCGATGTGATGCGAAATTAGTTGGCTGGTCCGTCCATGTATGTTTAAAGGATATGATCGATATATTTAGAATTATTTTGTGAAGATAATGATAATATTTCGTATTAAAAACAAATATTATGTACAGCTAAATACTCGGAAACCCCTGATATATAAAGACGTTTAAGTTCAGTTTTACAAGCCATTGACAATGGAAACGCAATGTTTCAACTACTTGAATTTACATTTGAAATCAGATAAAAAACATCCACAAAACACGTGACGTATTCAAACTTACACTGATAAAAGTTCAAAAACGAAGCATTGTTTCTTAGGGTAGCCGGAATAAACTTTCGTCATTTAATTTTAAAAGCATATTTAGAAAGGAGATATGTGAAGTTCTTCAAAGGTTTCGAATTTTTAGTTTGCTGTTCGCTAAACATTTTTAAAGACAACATTTAGTAACATTAGAAATATCTGCCAGTTGTTCTCCTGTGGAGAGTCTTTGATGCTTAGTTCATTGGTGGATATGTATCATGAAACATTAGGCACTAAATTCCTTTAAGATGTAAGTTCTTTTCAATTTTACTTTTGCTTGTCTGTTGTTTCATTATCAGCGTATAACGTAGCGACGGAATTGTCATAGGAAGAGTGTATACAGAATGGAGATATTGCCCATCAACATTTTCCAGGATGGCGTCAAATAAGATTCACTATCCCTATACAGTAACGAATATTTTATTTTGAAAGCTAAGTTTGATAAAAGGAACAAAATAAGTAGCTGTGAGTAGTAAAATGCAAATAAAAAAATAAAATATACACCAAGAAAAAAGTTAAGCACCACCTGGAAGTTCCGTAGTGACTTAACTCTTTCATGAAATCACCTTCAAATAAACGAAGGAAAAAATGCTGTAAATCATAACAGCAACCCTCTGCTCGAACAGTTTGGCCCTGTGAGTGTCAGCAGAGTGTCTTAAAAAAAATCCGAGGTTCATATGAAGGCAGAATAGTCAGGGTTAGGATGGTCGACCAGGCACAGTAAAGGTTTACTCTGGTACTGAGCGTATGAAGTACGGATGTCATCTGTAGACTCAAAATTGTATTTTTTACTCTAAATCGCCACCTAAAATCTTCCTATGACCTCTGCAGTTCCATACTTAAATGTGTCTGCTTTTGATTTCGGATAAAGCTGCACCCGTTGATTGTTCAACAATATCACCCGAAAAGCCCAACATATTATTGCAGTTTTCTGTTTGCCAGCGGGTTGCTGTTACGGATTACATTTTTCTTCTTTTTAATAAACAAATACATAGCTAGGAATTTTACATTGAACTATTCTAATTGTTTTTATTACTCGCACTACCTAGAATAGTATATTGCGCATAAAATGATAAAGTAATTTGAGAAATGACATTTGAAATAACAAAGTTTGGCATTTTCTACGTAAATTATCCTAGATACTCAAAGTACAAGAAATATATGCCTATTTTGCAAGTACGGTATAAAAATGTGAAGGACAAAATTTACGTTGGGAACCGTTTCAAACACTTAACACCAACCCTAAAAGGTTTAATTTGCATGATTACACAATTGGAAAATACATAAATCATATTGTTTCAACGGTTTGATTCACAGTGAGAGAATATGTCATTCGCCATTCGCTAAGGTTCTAGACTCCTTGAAGAAATAAAAATGAGGCCAGTAGCAGCCCAATGCAAATTCCAGCTAATGATATTTAGGCAAAGTTTGTTCGTTAAGTTTTATACCCTTCATATATACCACTACTCTTATTGGGAAAAGCACATCTGAAACAAATTTGGAAACACAATACATGTATAAGAAAAATACAGTATCGTAAAACATGCAGGCAACGACCACTGACCCGACAAAGCATTGGCTGTCTTTGTTGATCGGTACGCGTAAGGTTAATAACTTCTGTCTTACATTGATTTGATCGTTTTAATTTGTTGAAAATGTTAATCAAAGCTTACTATCGGAAGGCCCGCAACCTGATAGGCTACTGTCTACCTTTGACATCATATTTCTTTTCGGAAAAACATAGTTCACGTAATTTAACGTCTTAAATTACCAGCAAGCTGTTATGTAAGATTGTAGCCAAAGGAAACTATTCTTTTTATTATTCTATATATTCTTGAAACACATCGTTCTTCGAAACCCTAGGTTTTTGTTTACAATATATCCCGACATACGTTTTTGTTGCATTTGAGGGCGAGTAAACCATAAATGGTATCCTGCCAGATCAGGACTTATGATTGTAAACACTTTTTCATCTTTGACTAAGTTTAGTGCTTAAACTTGATTAAATGAGATGTATACTTAGCGTTTCATGACAATTTTCAAAGGCAATCAATGAAAATGTACACATCTTTGTTTCTTTTTCGGTCAAAGCTTATATGTATAATTTAGATCTTATATTGTATTACATGTGCCTAGCTTTCGGGGTAGTGATGAAAATTATTGTAGATCACTTGAGTAGACCAATGGCATTCCACAACGTTTAAACTATTTGACAGTCATCATGAAATGCTGTGTAAGGTTCTATTTGATGGAGCTGGATATTTGATACAAGTGTAGCAGTGTCCAAAAGTGTCATAAAATGCATCACGACAAAAGACAAAATTCAAGTCCAACAGGGTCTACAAATCTTCAGTTAAACATGTCACTCCGTTCAAAAATTGATACATTTATTAAGGCAACTGCTTTGTAACAGGGTAAACAGTACATAATGTGTCCTTGTTAAATCAGTTTTAGGTGGTGCCACAAGTGACAACGTTATTGAAATTGTACAATTATGCGCACTGTGTAACTAACGATATTTACCATCTTTATTTAAGCATAAAATTTCTTCTTTCATATTAACAAAAATGCCTACATAGCGGAACCGGAATAAAACATATGTTTCATACAAAAACGTATTACATGCCCCCAAAAGTATTAAAAGTATTAATTTTTAACTAGAGTAAAATGAGAATAAACATTCGGCAAAGTGCAACATAGAAAACGAAGTCAAATTTAAATTCCAGGACAGGTAATAATGGGGTGTAACTCAAACGCCTCTGATGCTGCCGATCAGCTAGCATATCCCTACCGTCCCATTCTGTGTGCTCATAGACACCCCGTGTAAAATTATAGCACTGTTCTCCTGGTGATTACAGTTTCCTCTTATATGAAAAATATTTATTATAAAAGCCTTGATTTTCAGTTATGAATTTTTGAAGGTCTTCACAGTTGTTATCACTTACTGCATTTTATCAGATTGAAGGTAGAAATTGATGGTGCATGGGAGATTACTAGCAGATGCTGAATCGGTTACGCGACATATGTTTGGATTGGGAGTATGGTCGTTGAAAAAAATGAATATCTGCATTTATTATGAACATAAATTAAATTATGTATATATTTGTATGAAGCAAATGTAATATTTGAGGAAATAACTACATACTTTGTTTGAATGTTTAATTTGAAGTCATTGAAAGGTATAAAATAGGCTATCCACACATAAACACTTTAAGAAGTGCAGTTACTGCAAAATATACAATGGAAATAATAAAGATCAATAAAGGAAAACCATATTTCTGTATTTCGCCTGCACTTAAAGAGTAATCTTGTAAATTAAGATCAAGTAATCTTCCACTTAAGTACTTAGCAAAATATATCAGGTCCTTATGTGTTGTTACGTATATTAATCGTTTTATGTAGGTCATCCAAAAATGCGTTTTATAATTTACAAGTATTAATACAGCAGTGGCACGTCCAAACTTATGCAAAGAAAAATGTGGACTAAAATATGTATAATGGTGATCATTTTTGAAAGTACAATGGCTTTAGAGTCTGATGTCCATATCTATGTCAGTCCAAAGGGCTCTGATAAAAACGATGGGTAAGTACAGAATTTCAGATAAATTGTTTGTTAAACTGTATACTGATAAGCAGTGCAAATTTTATAATAATTATAGGAAACGTAATAGTTATTCCTGATAGAGATTTAAATAGAGCACAGAAACTCATTGTAGCGTTATTTCCATTTCTAGAAAATCTCCTGAAACAGCAGTCAAAACTCTTGATAAAGCCATGATTCTGGCGAGAAAAACGTATGGAAACAATACAAGTGAGTAGTAAAACGCATCATTGCATAATTTCTTCTGTACAACAAACTAAAAACTTGTATGTGATTAAAGATGAAATATAAAGAAATGCTTGGAAAGGCAGACACCTATGAAATTGTGTAGTACTACTGTACAGACATCGGAAACTCATCAGAAAAGAATCATACCGTTTTTGTGTCACATATTGCATTTTTCTTTCAAACCTGTTTTACTTGTAGTGGCGTATATCGAATTGATGGCAGGGTATTTTGACCTTGAAAAGACATTATATGTCTTTAGAGACAGAGTCACAATCAGACCTTACAAGAACGAAGAGGTTCACGTGGTAAGTCATATTAAATATGCCCACAAACTTGTCGAGAGAAAATGTTGTATATGTACATCATACAAATGTAGTTTTCAAAGATACCATAAAAACTTAATTTCTGCTTTTGTCATTCCACGAATGTTCATTTCATATAGCTCCAACTAAAATGTCTTGGAATCTGGATACAATTGATCCAGTCTCGATACATGTAACGAACAAAGACAAACTTAATCAAATTACAAATGTAAGATGGAAAACCCTGATTTAGACCGCGGAGTAACTGTTACATAGATAATTACATTAAAAGTGAAACTGGTGTGTTCGAGCGACAGGAAATTATGTAGAATTATCATATTTTAGGCATAAATCTGTGTCAATTCTAACTATACTTACATGTATCTGAACGACTTGTATGTCCTAGAAAAAGAAGGAAAGTTTTATCAAGATAAATAAGGGAACTGTTATCCAAAAATGACCTACTCGTTCGAAAAAGTTAAACGATCTGTTAAAAAATCCGAAATGAATTGTACCGAGTTCAATCGCATATTAGTTGTCTTGTGTACGTATTGATGTTATTTCAGACAGGAGGTAAACGTGTTCCTAGCTCCTTATTCAAGAGAGTTACAGATCAAAGTGTCCTTTCCCGATTTTCAACAGAATCACGTGAATACGTAAGTTACACGGACTTGTTTGTAAGAGCCAATTTTGTAAACAATGTAATACATGTAAACATTATAGATCTTTTGGAAAATACATTTAACAGTACAACAACCTAAGATAAGATTAGTTTAGATAAGATAAGATAATCTTTGTTCATAGCCGGTTTTGACAAACAAAATAACACTAAACGTGAATTTTAACTGCCTAGAAATTGTCACAAAATATTTTCCAGAGGTAAATAATTGAAACTAACGATTCTATATATAGTTTTTAAAAGCGACCCCGTGTCAATAAGGTGCATTGCGCTATTTTATATTGTCTAAGACAGGAGTGACTTACCACTGACTAGTCCTTTAAACAATTATACTTCGCCTTATAATTAACTTGAGACATTGCAACGAGTACTTGCATGTAAATAGTTAAGAAATTGTTTCATATTAAATGAAACTATTAACGAAATAAAGCTTAGTAATCAAGAACAGACGTATTATTTTACATGTAAGCTATGGTCATTTTAGAAATATATAAAACAATTATATGCACATAAAGGTTGAGTATTTCTATATGATATGGTTCAACAATAAACTTGAAATAAATCTTATTTGTCATGCATTAGGTCCGTGTTGCTCATCTGCCTGATGTTGGAATCACTAACTACGGTACCATGAGTAGTTATGGTTTCGCGAAACGCTGGACCGCACCGTTAGAAGTCTTCTATAATGGAAAACCTCTTCACTTTGCCAGATATCCAAACGAGGTGATATTTTAATTGTGTTTGTTTGAAGTGTTATTATAGTGTAGAAATCTTTAAGGATAATAAACACATATTGTTTAATTGAGTCATATTTCTAAAAGTTTACAATATATTTTGCTATCTGAAAGTTTCTTCGAAACTCATACATGCAAAACCTTTTCTTTGATAAATGTCAAAGTAACTACACGTATTTACCAAATACCCATCAATAAGTCCTCGCATACAACAATGTATGACTGGTTTTGGTTTTCGGTTTACCTTAGGTACAGGTATCGGTTAAAAAGGTTATAAATATATATTATGTTTGGCTAAGTACAAAATTATCACTTGACAATACAAACCATGAAGCCAATTACATGTGTAATGAGTCCATAATATCCAATGTGTAAAAAGTTGGTCCTCAAAAATGATTCACAAAGTGGCAGCTTCCGGATTCTAAAGTGCTGAAAGCTAAATCTTTATAAAGCATAGCATATTGTTTTTTTTTTGTTTTATTGCTGTAGGATTGTGTGTGATAGAATACACATGTACATGAAATAGAAACGATTCTGACACTGTAAAACCCTCAAGGCCCGAACGTACATCACTTGCTAATGTTTAATCATTGATTAAATTATTTTTTATGATGCACGTTTATATTACAAGCGCACGTACATGTAGTTTGCATCATAAAAACACTTTGTCATAAATCCGCATCAGTCCGTACTAGAATTAATGTAAAATATTTCATTTGAATGTACATGGACTGAATTTTACTCTGAAAACTGTAGATTATTACTTATTACAAGTACATTTGTATCCTAATACGTGTGTATTTTTATATTAAATTCTAAATTATTGATTTAGTGTGATTGTTCTAAACTGTACAATGATATGAGGTAATAATACACCTTTAATTGTCGATGACAAGGTATTTCAATGCAAAATACCCCTTTACAGTCTTCTGTATTTAAGTATCACAAGCAGTTTTTCTGATTTCTATTCCCAGGGTTTCATAAACATTGTGGAGGTTCTAGATGGACAAAACGGCACTCGTTTTCGCTACAACTCTACCCAATTTAAGGAACCAACAGAATGGCATAATGAGTCGGATCCATGGACTTATGGCTTCTGGTAAACTTAGTGATGTCATTGTGTAACCATATTCGGACAAAAGCCCGTGATGATGGAAAGGAAATGACATTGTTGCCGCTTGTTATGACCGATATCTTCAATAATTTTCACTACTGCTTTTAAAACTAAAAGAGCAATTGATTGCACATTACCAAACCATCCGTTCAGTTCAGGGTACTGTTCAGTTTTATAAAAATACGTTGGTACATGTAAGTGTAACCAGGTACAAATGACCTTTATTTGAATTTGTTCTTTTAAAAAAAAAACCAACTGGTACATTTATTTTGTTCTTATTGGCATAAAACAACATTAACTGTCCCGTTATGGTATAATACGCATAAACAAACTTCACAATCCTTTTACAGTATCTGTTACATCAATGTTTTAGTGCAATTTATCGATAGTCAGATCAAAATGTTACATAAATATTATGGACGAACTTAAATATAAAATGCTGTTTGAACTTTTTGACTAATTATAGGAGTCCCACCATGTTCACTGATAACTCCAGCGGTTTACTTTTCAGGTACAATAGTTGGGCAGATAGGTCAGTTAAACTCGAATCACTAGATGCTTCAACTGAAACTGTAAACTTAACTAAGTCACCACAGTTCGGTCTTAGGATAGGTAAGGAGTCAACGGCCATGGTACACGAACGACCTTATCGTGGTTAACTGCAGTCTAACGTTATGTTGTTGATCATTAAAAAATGTCATTGATTGTTAGATAGCGATTCGTACGAGAACATTTCTATGATTTTATTACTTGAACCGGTGTCAAAACTATTTTACAAGCTTGATGATTAAATGCATATTGCTCAAATACATAAGATGTTGAAACACTAGTTTACTGATAGCGAATGGATAGAACTGTGTTCTATTTACTCTAAAGCAACGTTGACGTAACTATATATTTCTTTTATTCTCATATGTTCTCTCAATGATATAGTTTGGTCAGAAAGTAATGCATAAAAGTAATTCCTCATATTTATAACATGTTCGTTCGATTTAAAAAGCAACATGAATATGCTTCGTGTAACTACAGTATCAGTTTTACCGGTAAGACATATTTCTTGGTGATATAAATGTTATGAGAAGTTCTAAATCCATAGTGGTCATAATCATTTAAATCAGCAGTTTAAAGTAAATGATGCCTTATAATACTTACGTTTCATTTTTCATAAAGGTCACTGGAATGATCCACATTTTAGGACGCAAGGCGGCTATTTCAGATTCATAAACATATTGTCTGCCCTTGATTCACCCGTTAGTACTTGCTGCATGTTTTATATTGACTTTGTAAAGTAATATGTAATGTTTATATTGACTGATGAGTATTTCGTTTCGTAAATATCTTTTTAAGATATCTTACTTCGATCGGTAAAAGTCTTATAAATTAGCACAAATTATGTTAAAAATGATAAAATACATCTATTCTAAACCAACTTTAAAGAAACTTTCCTGTTAGGCAACCCAGAGGATGGGATCAATTTGCTATTGTACATGTACATCTCTAATAGCAATACAATATGTTTAAAGTAAAAGGGTTTGATCATTCTGAGTTTAAAAGAAGTATCTATCGCACTATAGTATATCAATATCAAAAGAAACTTTCCTTAAGTTTGCACTTTTCAGGGAGAATACTATATGGACAGAGAAGATGGTAATCTGTATGTGTGGTTTCCAAGTAAAGACGGGAATGCTAATGCTTCCGACATAATTTATGTGTCGCTGATAAATAGTTGCATAATGTAAGCTGATTCATGACATGCTTTAAAAAACACACTCATATTGCATTCCTGCTTTGAAGTGGTACGATTTACTTACACAAATGTTGTTTTTCGACTGTTAAGACATACTGGAACACCGGCTATGTTAATTAACTACATTGCATAAGGAAAATTCTATAATATGGATGGTACTACAAATGACAACTTAATTTTTGAATAAAGAAATTGACATCTTACATATGAACTTATGTTTTAGACTATAATTGATTGAAATGTGTTTTATTACGGTGTTTTATTATTATTAGTCCCCAACGATCTTTAGGGTTTGCTCTTTTCCGTCCTCTTGTTCGGTAGTCAGATCGTGGGTAACATTCGGTGATTAGGTGGTCATTTGTTCCACCATAGGTTAAGGGTTATTGTGTTTACGGTAGTCATTTACTCTTTTTTGCTGAAGAGCTCTGTGGTAACCGGGTGTCTGAAAAATACAATGGTAAATACCACCTAAGGAAAGCAATGTAGGGGTGTCCGCACTTTATGTCCAGGCTGCTACTTCTACATTCATGGATCGATAAGTGTTACCCATAATAAAATAATGTGTAATGCACCGCACAAAGGGTGCTACTTTAAAGGCCAAGGTTCCACTGAATGCTCAAAACTTGTCATGTAGGGTTATATGTAAGTACCTTTCTGTTCAGGCTGTAAGATACACATGCATAAACTGATATAAATTAGCATCTTATTAGTGATTCCCATACCCATAGGATGTGTTATGCACTTGGAGAGGTACCTCGAATTCAAGTTCACACTGGGGTCAAAGATCATGTTGATATATCTCCTAAAGTCCCTGAAGGATTTTCATGACATTTTGGTTATACATGTATGTTATCTTATGCCCGTTGTTTCCGGTTTGGGACTTTGAAATTTATGACAATACTCAAACCACTTGTTCATATCAGCGTTCTTTGATTTGATTATCGTGTTAAAAATGACTACCAAAAGACATTGAGATCACATTTGATTTTAAGGTCTTACTCATGACGATTATCAATCTACGTTCGAATGTACATGTACTTCTTTATGTTTCTCCTCATTTGTCAATTAAATTCAAATACCTGTAGTAAGTAGAAGAATGTGACAGTATAGATATATATGTTTGTATCATTGTCGATATTTTGTATTTTTCTTTCTTTCGTTGGAGTTTGTGTAAAGATTACTATTTTTTATCTTTAGGATACAAAATGGTAAGTATATAACTTTGGAAGGGTTCACATTAGAGGCTTGCAGAGGATATGGAGTTCTTGGCAAGGGTGCTCAACATGTCCAGATATCAATGATGGAAATAAGAAACACAGGTTAATATTTGATTTACATCTAACATGTATTACAGTTGAAAAGGACCATTCTCCACCATTAGCTTTGAAAACATGCAAGACATATTGTAAGAAATAACCTAGCTGAGATATATTCATTTTTTCAAATAATATTGATAAATACTCTTTTTTAACGATGGTTATTTACTATACAAAGTAATTGCTTTAAGGTTAGTACCTTTTACTATCAACTTTATTGTCATATATGCAATACGTGATATTCTTACATTTTGTATTAAGATTTATTTTTATTTGCGCTGTTTAAACAGGTTCTACGGCTTTGTTTTTGAAAGCAGATTCCCGTAATTGCACTGTAAGCCAATGTTTAATTCACGACACAGATGGTGGAATTTACATCCAAGGTACGCAAATATCTAAACTGCATGTATTACATTAAAAATACAATTTCGTGGCAGGTATTCTTTCTGTTGATGAATAAACTTGAGTTATTTACTATTTATTTTTTTTATTAAGTCTCGCATTGTTAACGAAATAACTCACATGCAAACAAGAAAATGGTTTAAATGATGAGTTTCACAATTTGGTTCAAGATATTAGGTATTACGTGGGGTTGTATGAAAGATGTGTCAAAGATGTAAAAAGGAGCCTACATAAGGAAATAAATATCTGAAACAACATTTATGAAACTTATTCGCTTTAATTGAATCAATCGGTGGTAATCGATATATACATGTACATGTAATATGTTTTAAACACCAATTTGAAATTATAGTTAACTGGGCAGTTTTCTGTTATAAAAGGTATAGCCTTCAAATTGAACTAGATTAAAATGGAAGACTGGGCAACCGATTCTCATTGTTGTATCATGTATCCATAGTGGTAACATTATACATGTATCATAGTATTATTATTCTACGTAATTATTATGATACGATTCTATAAAAAAGGTAGACTTATTCTACCATTCATACTAATTATCTTAAAGTGCAGATACATATAAAATATAAAACTGAACAAAAATAGAGATATTATAAGAATTCTATACACGAAATATTATGAATAAATCAAAGGTGGTTATACATGTATGTGTTGTGTATTTTCATTGATAAGGTGGCAACAGACCTAAACTGGAGTCGTCTGGAAATATCATTGTAAACAATGAAATATTCCAATTTGCCCGTGTTGCAGCAGTAGGTTGTAATGGTATAAGTGTAAATGGTGTTGGTCACGTGGTTCGATATAATCACGTTTATTTCGGACAAAATACTGCTGTAATGTATTACGTAAGTATTCATATCTCGTTTTCTGAGTTAAAACAAATGTACGAACATAATTTTGATTCGATTACAAATAAAGCTCTCTAGCTTATTGAATCGCTCTCGACTACTCATTCATGATGTCGTCACGCTCGCGAAAGAGAGGCAGCGAGTTTTTCATCGCTGCTGCCAATTTACAGCTTGATAGACAGAGACATGTGTGGCATCAGTATCTTTGTCAAAGGACACACCTTTGCTTTGGCTAGGATTCAAAGCCAGGAGCTCCCGTTCCGGAAGCGAACGCCTTAACCACTGCGCTATCTCGTTTTTATATTGATGTTACATTTAATCACTCACCAGAAATGTACGTTTCTAGAATGGGCAGTAATAGGTTACGTTCCGGGTGATGCAAGTCGTGTAATATAATTTGACAAAGCCACCATCCTTAGCAAAGATTTACCCGTTTTACCTAAATTTTACCAAAGGATCTTATTTCCAATTCGGGCGAGTCTGTTTCTTTAGAAAAGGAAGTTTTGCAGAATTATGACCCAAAAGGCTATTAACTTTAATCCTTATAAGACGACATTGTAAATAACGTCTGGGCAAATGGGTATGTAATCAAATAGCCTCTAGACGCGAGTGGGTTGATATCGTTATAATTCATTGCAATTCAAAGCTAATGCTTAAAGTACAAAATGTATTACATTTCGCTTAATGAGAAATAAACCATACCGCAGCAAGTTGTCGCTATATGGGTCTTCGTTGCGCTTGAGAGAATTAATCAATGACACCATGGGTGTTCACCACATACGGTACCCTGACAGATCAGGTCTAGTGATTGTTAAACTGTTTTCAAGTTTAACTTGATTAAATGAAATTTATAATACTTGAAAAAGCAACACATGTTACTTTTAATATGCAACATGTCTACAGATCGAACACTCGTATATTTAAGACAGTGTGCACGTTAATATATCAAAATTATTTCTTTAAATATTTATATCTGTGCTGCAAAGGTAATAACTATGAATTTGTTCACAGGGTAATGACATTCTTATGGAATATAACTTGCTTCACCATAACTGTCTTAACACAACTGACTGTGGCGCCTTCCATACCGGGCGTGACTGGACAACTGTAAGTTTAAGAACAAAATCCAATTATTACATGTATGTGTTATGAACCCCCATATATTCGGTACATCTCTCTATGACAGGTTGTACTTCATAGATCTTCTTTTAAGACAAGACATGTCTGAAAGTGTGATAAATATAGATTATTGTATTACATACTTACATGTTTATCTTAAATTATCTTTTGTATTTGTTAATCAGAACAATACAATTGTATGTCTTCAAGGCAACTTCAATCTATTTCTGTATTCAGCGCGGGAATATTATACGTTACAACATTGTTCATCATAATGTGCGGCTGGTACCCGGTGGCGATGTTCGTGGAGTGATGTTAGATGACCAGCCCTCAAGCACATCTATTATGCATAATGTTTTCTACAACGTTAGTTGTCTTTATGTACTTTATAAAGCTACAACAATTACTTAAGGTAGTGGATGTGTAATGAGAACTTCCTGTTTAAGGATCATTTGGAATACTTTGGATTTTATAGCTGTACCTATTTTGTACTGTGGCGCAGTGGTTAGAGCGTCTGCTTTGAGATCAAGAGGTCCCGAGTTCAATCCCCGAAGGAGCCAAAAAAAATTTTCGCTATTTTTTCTTTTTTAGATATCAAATTGAATAACATGAAAAACTATGCCATTTTACAAGAATTGAAAACTGTATCTTAATTTTCCTTGATTTTATCAAGCTGTACAGTTACTTAAAAATATAAAAAGTTGAATATCTCAAAAAGTAGACGGTAAAACATTTTTATTTTTTCTTATATTTCAATTCATATACTACTAATAAAAGTTTTGTAATCAATAGTGATGGCCCTACTCCGAATCTTTTGCTACAGTTGTGTATATGTACATGTGTGATATGTCTCCCGGCAAAATTAGGCAAATTGTATACCCTAGTTTTTGGCATTATTGCATATTTTTTGTTACACATGTTAAGCTCGTAGAATTATTACACATGTTTTGTAATTCTACATTGCTTGTAATACTTTTGGAACCTAGAAAAAAAATTAATGTAAATAGATACTTGCAAACATACCTATTTTATATTTTATGGTACTTTTTAATATGATCAGTATTTCTTAAGTGGGGGTAGGGCAACAAAAAACACAATTAATTTTTAATTAAACGGTGAAATGTCTTTAAATTTTGCACACTAGTCGGTTAACAGATGTAGATTATATAAATATTAAGTTTAATGTGTTTTGGAATAGTGTCCATTAGACCCCCACTACCTTAAATTGGGGTTTTCGTTCTTATGGCAAATATTATTGTTTAACAGTTGTCCCGATTCTTTGATTATATACTTAGTCCAGTATTACTACGCATTAATTTTATTCGGCTATTTTTCAGAACAAATATATTACATATATATTTATTGATCGATATACTCTAAATATTATAAATAAATACTTACTGAAGGCAATACGTTGCCTCATTTTGGGATCGTATTAGGTCGTGACTATCCTATACTTTGTTTACGGATACATGTTTTTAATATTTTGA
Source organism: Saxidomus purpurata (assembly GCA_022818135.1). Lineage (NCBI taxonomy): Eukaryota > Metazoa > Mollusca > Bivalvia > Venerida > Veneridae > Saxidomus > Saxidomus purpurata. The sequence goes on along the minus strand of JAFMSR010001404.1, from coordinate 683 downwards.
ATGAGTTATAGGACTTTGATGCCATGATGTGCAATTTCTTTCTGATAATTATGAGTTAGCTCCTCTATTAATTGGAAACATTGAGTATTTATATAATTTTTCTTTATTTATTTATTTAAAAAAAAAAATAAATATAATTAACGGAAGTAATATTGTATGATGTAAATGAATTATCTTTTTAAAAGTAAACATTAAAAGCATTTCACGCTTGGCAAGTCTAAATCATGATGAAAATTAATGTAGATCTTTTATTAAAAGTCAATCTCATCTATGCACATTGTTTGTAGAATAATGTGCATGCTAACAACAGTGGAGGCCGTTACAACGTAATGGCAAACAACGTTATGTACAACGCAACAGGGTACAGCATTCAAGTGGACAACAGAGGAATTAGACATCGTGTAGACAAGCAGCTTATTGATCGTCTTTATGTAGGTGACCGGTTAATACACTAAGATATTGTTACTATTGTAATTAACCAATGGAAGTTGCTTGATATCAAACAATGATGAATTAACTTGTGCTTTATCATATATTATATATATATCATATACCATATATCATACAAGCGGCCTGTAAAAATAATTCTACAATTAAAGTTATTTTATAGTATAAACGTGTTGCTCACATACTGTTTGTTTGAAATGTTTGACTTATTGGCTTCCAATTTTATAAAACAATTG
>JAFMSR010001403.1:0-28481 GCA_022818135.1 Saxidomus purpurata | reverse complement strand
CAGCGAAGTCTACTATTAAGATATTTTTGTACTTGCATGGATTTCACAAACAGTTATGATTCTCTGGTTGCATATGTGTCCTAAGTTCCTAGTAAAGATGACCGGACAATAGAAGTGTACTACAACGTGATAACACACACATTCTTTACTAATTTATTACTGTTGTCACATTCCAATTACTGGTACATAAAAATACACTTATATTTGATGTAAGAATTTAGTCACATATTTCTCTAGGGATAAAATATTGTGTTCTATGACCTTGAAGAAAGGGCTTAACATGTAGCCATTATCTTCGCATGCCCAAACCCACCTTTAAAGTTCCAGGAATCTATATTATAAAATAAATATATTGATAGGATAATGATAGAACCAGGTTCTATTCCCCTCTAAAACAATATTGACATGTTCATTCGTTTTTGCATTCAAGTCATTTCAAAAAGAATTGCCATGAAGCCTTTTTTATTTTTTGCAACATCATTGAAAAATACTGCTCTAGATTCCTAACGCAACCTAATATCCACGATTCCAAAAGTAAAATTATGAATGTTTTTAAACAATAAAGGTAATTTCCGCCAATAAGACATCTTTCTTAGTAAAATAAGAGCTACTTGTCAAAATGTGGTCCTGGGACTTAAGCTCTTTATATGAAGTTACAGCTAAGATGTATCATAAGGTTGCGCTATGTGAGCGCTGCCTTAATGCCAAATATCACACATTGCCGAATTACCTTATCATACAAACAAGCAATCTGATTATTTAAGTAGTTATATGATACCCTCGCATTGGATTTCTTATCGGAAAAGTTTGAAAGAACAAGTAAATGGTTTGTATGAATTAAAACCGATGATTTCTTACCACCAAATTTATGACGATTTGTTTGACCAGATTGCAGTATTCTTGTAATTATTTAGTAACTGTACCTAATTTCATATTTAAACAATTTCCCACAACCTCATCATTTTTATTTAAACTTGCTCAATTCTTTTGACAATAAAAACGTTGTATTGTAAACGTTTTTTAAATATACATATTGATATATAATCATTAAAAAGATTAAAGTGATTGAATAATTGTAAACAAGGAGAAATAATAGAGGTCAGTCTTATTTCCTGAATTTTTTACTAATTTTATCCCCCGAATGTGGAAACTTTGATATAGTGGCCTCCTTTTACAGCAACCACTTTCATTCAGTCCATTTGATTGCCGCTATAGACAGGGTAGACTTAGTAAATTGTGTAAAGACAGAAACCTGGGCATGATAAATCCAGCCTGAATACATTTTTATGTGCATGTAACTATCCAGTTGTGTGTATCAATCGCTACATTTAGTATATCCGAATATGTTTTGCCATAAATTGAAAGTTCTATTAAGATTTTATTTACTTATGCTATTCGGCGAAAACATAATATCTTATTTAAAATGTAGCTTTACAATATATTATAGTCCTCAATTTATGTATTTTGTTTTTTCGTACGTAACTGTTTTATTCTCGTACGTTCGCGTTTGATTCTTGTTTCTGCACGTTTAATTTTCGTACATGGTCGTTTGATTTTCGTACATACAGTGTCGTTCCGGTCAACAAGGGATTCGGGTCGTTATACCATAGGAAATGTCCTATGAAATTTTGATTACATCATTTTAAAGCTGTCCCCCAGCTGAACTGGATCATTGTCAACTGTTTTAATTGCTGCTGTGTAATGTATTGGTATTTTTTAATTGTTGAAACATTAATTATTTCTGTGTTGTTTTTTCAGGACTACATTTTTATGATATTAGGGTTGAAAGATTGCTCCGCCCACCAAGCATCACACGTTTGTTTACCATATTTGTAAATATACTAATATATGTAACTTTTCATATGTGATTGACTGTGATAATGATGAAGATGAGAAATATGGAGAGCTGATTGCTTGAATTTTGTTGTGAAACTCAAAAGGAAAGGTGCAAAAGTCATGTATTTACTATATAGAATAAAGAATGGAAAATAACCATGCAACACCATACGTGTTTGATTCTCGTAAGCAGGCTGTACGCGTTTGTTATCGTATAAACGTATTTAATTATCGTACGAACGCGTTTACTTCTCGAACGTACTGTTCTTATTCTAGAACATACTTACCAGTTCTCGGGCGGAAAATGAACATTTTTGTATTTTTGTATAGCAAATAAATACTAGTGTAAACCCATAAAATTTTCACAGGATAAACTTAGGTTCTTCGATAACATTATAAACTTGTCTGTTTATCGACTGCGACCAGAGCTTGTTTATAAATGAGGTCAGAAAAGGGGTACAATTTCCCCCTCTTAAAGCCATATCGGGCAACCAATTATCGTGGCACTCAACTTTTGTGCAAAGCACTATTCGCAGCAATAAAGATAATAGTGCTTGTTTTTTCTGTTCTTAAAATACATGTACGAAAAGAAATGCAATAAATATAAGTATATTCCAATCAAGATACACATCATTTAACACTGCATTATTTACATTTTATAGTTTACATGTTCACAAGGATAAAATATGAACAGTAATAATGTTTCTTGCTCATGTTGATCCTTAAAAGAAACAAAGGGGGGAAGCAAAAAATTTTTAAAGTGCAGTGTGAGCCTTGAACCCTTTTCTGAACGGGTGGCAAACTATAAGCGTAACCACCTCGACCATGATAACCTCTTTATACGATGGTATTTAAAACTAGTTATGTCATATCGATTTTATATTACGCGTCATCCGTTACACGGTTCTTTTATGTTTAAATTGTATTTCTGAATATAATTTACTATTAATACTTTTATTCAAATAATTATATATCTGACATAGTATCGTTCGCTGAAGCAATGGGGGCAATATCGATATTCAGTGGGCCTTTATTAAACTAAACCCCTGTTTTTATCTCAGCGCATGCGCAATAAAAATCGGGGAAACCCCGAACTGCTGGTAGCTTAGGTTATAAATAGTAACACAATAGAGAAGTGATTCATGCGGGATATTAAAAATATTAGAAGTTTTAGTTAAGCCTATTTAGTCACTTTCTTACACCGACAGAACAATCGTCCCAGTGGGACACGGTTGAGTAATCTTAGGACATTGAGTACGGTATAAAGCCTGTGCGGTACGAAACATAAAAACGCCCGCTGAAGATCTGGTAGCGCCCGACAACCGGTAGGAATCAGGTACGGATTTAAATATCAGACGTAACGCGTTTTGTTATCGTACGTTCGCGTTAAATTCCTAGAACGAAGGCGTTTTATTCTCGTTAGAATTCGTCTCATTTTCGTTCTCACGCGTATAATCGTACGTAAGTTGTTACATTCCGGATCTTTGCTTTTTGAACAAGGAGTCACGTGATATCAAACAGGGAAAGCCACGTACCAAAAAACGCAGCCTCCCAAAACGAGCCCCACAGCACCCAGGAAGTGCACACCACCAACGTGCACCCACACACACACACACACACACACACCCACCCACGAGGACAAAAACGAATAATTAAGGAACACAGTGGGGCAATCGTCTTGGAACGGTCAGTGGCAAAAACACCACTGGGGAGCTTAAACCGGCTTTATGGTGCGCACCCAACCTCACCTTACCGTAATCCGGGATACGCCGGTATATCCAAACCTCATTTCTCAAAAATGCGCCGAATTCTTCATGACTGTTAGAAATCGAATAGATTGGCGTACGCCGGCATAAAAAGGTCAAACGAATATTCCCAACAAACCCTTGACAATTTGAATAGTCATATGTTTCTCCTTTTCGCCTGCAAAGTAGGTCGACTTTAGCTGAAACGCGCGGGGATCGTGGTTTACGATCTCGACTTAAAAATTAATTAAAAGCCATTTCCGTTTCCAAATATACGTGTAAATGCTTTAAATCATTGTAACACTAACGTAGGCAAAATTCAGAATATTTTAATTATTACACCATAAGGCATCAATGTACACTGATCCGACACTGCATACGGTTAACTCATTCTGCAATACAGCAACTAGAAATATAAACTTTATAAAGTGTCTCCTCACTCAGATATCAGCCAGTACTAACAAGAAATATTTTTAAAAATGATAAACGGAGTAAACATGTATACATAAACAAATTATCAATATGCAGTCTATCTTAGATCTGCGTTCACGTGATCAAAACAATCGTATTTCATTTTCACAACGCTTCCATTCATAGAATCTGAATGGTGAATGTGTAGCCTACTTAGGTTTCAAAGTAGTATAGGCTCTAAGATTAAGCCTGGGTTTAACATTTAGCTTTTCAAAGGTTTTCTTAAAGTAAATTTAAATGTACGGCTAAAAGACTTTTACAAGGGGTTGGTATCTCCCCTTACCAACACAAAATGATGAAATAAAACTGTGCGGCGCGGACTGCTGATGTGGTGCGGTAGTGAAAAATCAACAAAACATTAGTTTGAATTCCTGTAAAAAAAATTATCTAGTTTTTTTAATGAAATGTTTTCACAAATCTGCTGAAACTTTTAAGTTACTGTAGATCTACGCTTTTATGATTTCTGATAGGATATTGTTGTTGTATGAGATAAACGTCCACTTAAAAAGTACATGTATTTGGTATGTTTAACGGATATTGTTCATCGATGCTAAAGTCTCGCAGTCTGCGACAAATAGGTTGAACTTGTATAAGAAAATACGAGAGTTGCCAATCCATGTGTATATAGGTCCGTGGCTACACTATATGTTTACTGAATTTTAAAAGCGTTTCAAACGCTTTATCATTTGGTAGCGTACAGATATAATTGACTAGAATGTATACTGCTATGAAATATACAAAATGTATTATTGTATACAGTTTGAAGAACATTATTTTCTTTTACTAATATCCGAGAGCGAGCAGCTTTAAAGTGCTGAGTAGGTCGTGCACGTATTATTGATGGAAGGATGTCTCATAAACAAAGCTGGTTAATAATCATATACAATTTAAAAAGCACTGTATTTTACTTCATCAAAAGTCTCAAGCAAAACTATGTTTTTGAAAAAATGCAACATGATGTGTTATCAATGAACTACAGCTCAGTGATAAAATAAACGGATAGTAACTAAAATCACGTACTCCTAGCGAAGAATTGACACAAATGATCACTAATTGTCTGTAAGAAAACCCCCTTGTGCCAATTTGCAGAGGACTCTTTTGTTGTCAGCACTTTCAGTGCTTGATTTCCGTTTAATTCTCATACGTATGCATTCTCGTACGTCAGAGTTTAATTCTCGTATGTATGTACTCCGTATGTGCGGTTTAACATAAATATTGACTAAATAAATATTTTTTATACTTATTGCTTGACCATAATCATATTTCGTAAGAAACATAAATAGCGGACATATACAAATGTTTTCCTTTCTACCTTTTTGTTTTTATTATTCTTTAAGATTGTACTTTTCGTAATACGGGACAGCTGTTCATGGAACTGTGATTAAACTTCTTCCTGGTTCTTTATTTTCTTACGAACGTGTTTAAGTCTCGTATGTGCAGGTTTATGAGAAGTATTCGCTTTTTCTTGTTGTTTTTTTTTATTTGACACTTTTCGAATTTCGTAAAAAACATCAATTTAAACATATACAAAGTTTTCGGATCTACCTCCTCTTTTATTTACTATTTCTTGATGCGTAGTAACAACAGATACAGTCATTTCGTGGACACCTTCCTGGTTGGGAGAAATGATAACAGTTCGGACAAGCTGGAGCAGAGTAATAAACATCTATTGAATAATGTAAATGTATATCAATTTTTATCTGACGGATGTTTTCCTGATTTTTCGGACGGATAAAGAACGGTGAAATATATAACAGACGGCTAAAGGTGGCCTTTCAAATGGCGTTTTTCAAATATCTGTTTGGGATAAAACAGAAGAAGTTGTCAATGTAAGTACCGAGCTTAAACTCATGAAACTTTTTTTTTTTTGAGAAATAGCTCTTACTTAAAAATTTGTGATTTTCAGAGATATCTTTTGATGTAGGGGAGAAATATATGTAAGGTAGATATCTCTATTACATTGAGAAATATTTCTATGCATTGGGAAATACATATCAAAACTTGTCAGAGATCTATATCAAAAAGACAAAATATCTCCAAATTTACAGAAATATCTCTAAATTTAAGAGATATCTCCCATATATGAGAAGAAATAGTAAAAAAGATATCCATATACTTTCAAATAGATATTTTTCTTTAATAGAGACATTTCTTTTTTACTTAGATACATCTTGAGTCATTGAAATATATCTCCTGAACATTTAGAAATACCTCTTTACTTACAGAGATATCTGTTATACGAATTACTGGAGAGATATCTGGTCTCCTTTTAGAAATATATCTCAAATTTATAGAGATATCTCTCTGAGTTTAAGAGATACCCCCTGTTTTTAACTACATATCTGCTTTTCAGAAATATCTTTGATGTAAGAGAGATACCTTGATTAGAGAGATATCTTTATAACATTGAGAGTATCTCTTTAGCATCAGGAGATATGATATATTTCAACAGATTGGATATATCCCTACTAAAAGAAATATATCTCCTAATTTACAGAGATGTCGTTGAAATTGAGAGATTAGATAGATAGATAGATAGATAGATAGATAGATAGATAGATAGATAGATAGATAGATGGATGGATGGATGGATGGATGGATGGATGGATGGATGGATGGTGTACAATTGCATGGCAATACTAACTAAAACATACAATAAACAAGTCACAAACATGTATGAATAATTATGGCCATATCACTTAACATTATATGCATAGGTAGCACAAAAAAAGAGTATAGATAACCTTATTCCATTGTGGTTCTTTAATAATTATAGTGTTATATCATATATGACAATGGAAGTAATATAAAAAATGTTAGCAAATGGTATTGAAAAGAAAGACATTTGTAGTACTCAAAAAGAAAATAAATCTCATTTGAAAAATGGAACATGCTATTGATATTAAAATGTTACATTATACTGTATACCAAATCTGAGGAAAGACAAATGTAAACATATATTTAATCCGCCAACTCTAGTAGGTACCCCTGACACAGGACTTAGGGTTGAGAGGTCTTAGCATCCCTAAGGTTTTGGGGTAACTCATTCCATAGGGTGCAGCCATTGTAGGCTATTTCGGGTGATATCATGACATATCTCTTTTTTTTGATAAATAGTTGATTTGCTTCTACTAGGTATTTTACACGCTTGGCCTAGAGATTTCATAAAACTTAAACGAGTTTACTAATAACGTATAGTTGAGCAAAGAAAATCAATTCTATTCAACCATGGAAGGGTGTTGAAGCAGTTAGAATTGGGAATTATTAGCGAGTTTAAGTGGATTTTAGCTTGGTTTATCCCTTATAGACCAGTCAACTTGATGTACATTGTAAATACAAAATAATTTATTTCATGCGCGTTAAGATTGACGTAGGTAGACATACACACAAGTAAAACAAGCTGCTCGTTCCTGGAGAAAGGGGAAACCGAATAAAACAGCGTTGAAAGTTTTGCTTAGCTCTTGCTTCAGTTTTTAGAATATATAAAACGGCGTGTGCCGTGTGTGTATCAAAATACGCCGGATTATTCGAGAGATATAGGCCAAATCAGAACTACTAGTAACTTAAATGAATACATGACTTATTGCATTATCTGATCCGATCCTCAACTAAACCACTTGTACAGATACGATATATTTTATACGTATCTGACTAGTATAACTAAAGGTCTTTCTGAGTGAGATCATAAACCAAAGTCCCGTGAAAACCGGACATAAAATTGATCCAGGGGTTTCTCTGAGGCTAGCTATGACACTTTTGCATCGAAAGCAACAATAACTACCTCTCTGCCATATGGATTATCCGATAACAACGATATGACACTAAAGAAGTATTACTCAGCTAATAATTGAGCATTCAAATTGCTCTATATGTGATTTCATTTAGAAAGAAATAGTGACATTTAGAAAGAATAATCACAGCCAATTATTCTAAAGGTGATAGTTCTAAAGTAAAGTTGAACTGCATAGGCCTCTTTGTAAGGAAAAGGGGCAAGTTTTGTACATGCAATTAAGGTAATTGAATACCAGCAGAATTTTGCAATAACATCTTTTCTAGCATTTGCATCACATGATAATTCGCAAAATGATACTTTCATTTTAATGAACTAAAAACTGCACTAACTATACTCAGGTATTGTCTAGACAGCCAACTACTGCTACTGCCAACTTCATGTTTTGCTACTGCCAGCTACTGCTACTGCCAACTTTCACGTTTTGCTACCGCTACCGCCAACTTACCGCCACTGCCAACTTCATGTTTTTGCTAATGTCAACTACTGCTACTGCCAACCACGTTTTTGATTCAGCTATCGCCAGCTACTGCTACTCGCCAACTTGACGTTTTTGCAACTGCTACTGCCAACTACTGCTACCGCCAACTTCAGTTTTGCTACTTCTACTGCTAACTACTGCTACTTGCCAACTTCACGTTTTGATTCTGCTGCTACCAGCTACTGCTACTGCCAACTTCACGTTTTTGCTACTGCTACTGCTAACTACTGCTACTGCCAACTTCACGTTTTGATTCTGCTACTGCCAGCTACTAGCTACTGCCAACTTCACGTTTTGCTACTGCTACTGCCAGCTACTGCTACTGCCAACTTCACGTTTTTGCTACTGCTACTGCCAACTACTGCTACTGCCAACTACTGCTACCGCCAACTTCACGTTTTTGCTACTGCTACCGCCAACTACTGCTACTGCCAACTACTGCTACTGCCAACTACTGCTCCTCGCCAACTTCGACGTACATCTTAAACATACGTTAAAGTATTAATGTATTGTTTAAATTCCGCATATTTACTGTACTATAAAATGAAACGGCAGAAACACTGACACGAGTTTTGAGGTTCAAGCATCTTAAATCGAAAACGAATTGAAACAAAGGGTTGGACATGTTGCGAGTTTGCACATTATTTACCAGTTTCGACTCTATTAATAGAAAACCTATTTAAGATTGAAAGCTTAATCGAATTGAAAGATAATTGATCAAGAATGTCTTACACTACTCAGCAAAATAATAAAAATCAGTCATCTGTTATACGGCCTTATAGCTTATCAATCGTGCTAAAATAACAATTCTGTACAAATGATATAGACACAAGCCAACATCTTCGGTTCTATTCATAAGGCCCTTTAAAGGTCCATCACTAAGACCAAATGAATATTTTAAAATCTTAAATTGTAACGAGCGTCTTCTCAGAAGGAAAATATGACATGCTTACATCGAATGTGAGCATATTATGTTGATAATTTGAGTTTAAAAGAATTAATAAATTATATTTTGCCTTTTCAAAACCGAAAGTTGGTTTTCCAGTTATCAAATATCTTTCTAATCTTCCAGACATCTCCCAAAAAGAGGCTGTAAATAGATTGTACATGAATAAGCATGCCTATTTTGAAGAATAGTTGAAAGAACTTTACTTCCAATTATGTGCAACGTATATCTGTGACTGTTTACAACATGCAATAAAGAGGAAGAAGGACATAAAGACCACCCAGGTCAATCTAAGGAAATACACAAACATTCATTCGTTTTTCAGCAGTTGATTTTTAAACAGGGAAATACTCACGGCTATTGTAAAGTTTTAAAGCCGTTTCAAACAGTATTTTCCTGTTACACTTCTAGATTTAAAAGAAAAAAATGATTTGGTCTTAGTTATGGACCTTTCAAGGATATTTTTTCAATTTACAGATAAAATTAGTACAGTTTCATTTAATTAGAATACATGTAATACTTTTAGACAAAAATGTTTATAAACATATGCGACAATTTGTTCTCTATTAAAGCGCTAGCAAAGATAAGCCTGGTCAGAAAATCCATGAACAGGAAGTGGCGGCCGGACAGTTCGCTTGTGGTGGTAAACTTGCAGGACCACCGCTAATTAATAATTGGTGAAAACCAAACATCACGATAGACAGAATGTGTGCGTCATCTTTGAAAATTTGTTATTTTACATGATGACATTTCACATGCGTAGAAGTTAGAACGAAACACTTAGGTGTCGATGATTATTTTGAAATATGTAGGAAAAATTTAAAATCTTCTCTGAAACCACAAGGCCTATAAGCTTAGATAGTTAGGCATATAGCATTTCCAGTGGATCTCTACTGAGATTGTTCAAATTGTGATAACTGTCAAGGTCCCGTCCGCCCGGGGTAACTTGTTTTTATAGAGGCTTATATACGGGATTAAAAATACCTCTGACACCACAAGGCCTAGAGCTTAGATATCTAGCATGTGGCATTGTCTAGTGAACATCTACCAAGATTGTTCAATAGACCCGGTTTAAGATTGAACCCACTCAGGGGTCTCTTGATTTTACAAAGGCTTATATAGGAAAAACTTTAAAAATCTTTATCTCTGAAACCACCTCTTCCAAGAATGTTCAGATCATGACCCCCAGGTCAAGTCTGACCCTTTCTGCTATTGATGACCGAGCAATATAGGGCCATCTTGGACCTCATGTTTGTTTGTTTCATCTGATATGGCAATTGTCAAGACATAAAGTGAATTAAGTTAAACTGTTACAAGATTTAATGACTACCTGTGACATAATGGAGTAATGTAAATAGTTATAAGAATCGTTGACAGAAGTATACTTTCCAAGTTAGTTCAAATTGTTTGTCAATGTGTTAAAGTATTAGGTAAGCCTCCGGAGAAGTGAATAAAAAGTGAGATACGATATTACATGTACTCGTATTTACTAGTATTTAGAGCGGACAAAACTGCTTTTTGATTCAACTATGCTACTTTAAGTGTCGAGTTGCTTTTTTTTTCTGGAGCTAATTCGTCCCAGCTTTCTTTGTAAAAAAATCGGAGGGAATTTTATCATCATGCACAAATAAATGTCGTAATAGATTTTAAACTTTCAAATATAAAGTTTATTCAGGTTTCTTTCACATTAGCGTATGGCGTCTTCTTCATATTAGATACAGTAATTTAATCCTCTGAACGTTTTGGTTGAGGTTTTTTCTGCATGCAGATTAAAATCTGAAACCATCCCTCATTGTGCAGACTGCATATTAGATTACAGTTTAATGGCTATAAAAACCGACTAAAAAGCACAAAGGTTCATAAAGCATACAATTATTGTCGGCATTAGTCAAAATGTGCACAAATAACAAAAAAAAAAAAAAAAAACAACAACAAAAAAAACCAACATCACATTTATGACAGGTGAGATCTACCCGGAAGAACGGACTCTGAAAACAAATTCTTTTATAAAATAAGCGTCGCAATTTGAAAGTGACATACGCATGCGTGTTTGTGTGACATTACCAGTCTATGATTTTAAAATGTGAGACTATTTCCCCGTGAAAATGTGTCAAAATTATGCACAAATTCCTATTTTGTCACAGGTGTTACATCTGCTGTTTACGTTGAGTTAAAACAAGTGTCAAAAATTAAGTCAATTTTCAAAAATACAGATCTACTTAAAAAAATGCAGTCCTTTTAATTTACTCATTCAATTTACACGACTTTATGGATAAAGGGTACCGAGACTCGTTAAAGAGGTTTTAATCATCGTTTAATTTTTCACTCTATCATTATTATGCCATCCTTTTAAGCAACAAGACGTACAAAATCACTACGATTTTAATACGATATAATTCGAAACTTCCGTGAAAACTACGGACGCACTTTGGGGCCGTTTTATCAACATAGGCGTAACTTACGCTAGTTTTCTTGGCGTAACATAAACTTACGCATTTTTTACGTTTATAAAAGCGTTTCGCGAAACACATTTTGAATTGGCGTAAATCGCACTAGCGTAACTTTGGCGTAAATCGTAAGAAATGCGTACACAGTCAACAGCACCTGTTTCCGGTGACGTCATTTTACCGCAAAAGTGTCAACTTGCATGGCCGCTAAACTGTCAATAATAAAAAAATCGCCAAAAAGAAAGATTACCTTATGGTATAGATCAGAAAACAACTTTTGTTGTATTGGAATTTCCTTTCTTTTACTAGTATTCATCAACATCAAGTTCACTAAATTAACAGAATTAGTTACAAAACAAGTAAAATGTCTGTATTTTATTGACCTTGAATTGTATTGCATTTTCGGACAAGATTACATCTAAATAATACAGATGTATGTGCGTGTCCCACTCTGTATGCGTGGGAGGAGTTGGTGGGTTGAAAATCAGACCACGTCATATCAAAAGGGTAAGTGACGACCAAATTGGCTAAGTATTAAATGTAAATTAAACATAAAAGAAAATAACTTTGGCAATACAGTTTTTGAAGAATTTGCTGCATAATGCATTTCTTTCAGACTATACTTACACACTGATATTTTCTGCTGATACATATATCTACTTTACATTTGTAGTTTGGTACCGAGCATACATCTTGCTTGTTTCAGTTTTCATTACCTTTCTTCATGTATCTTTATCACTTATTCACAGCAAATATTATAAATAAGAAAATGATTGTATAAAAAAGCATACACAAATATGGTGACAATAAGGGGAATATAGGAAGAGTATTTTTTCACCAAGTGAATCAGTGCCTGTGTTGTGGTCAGCAACATGCACTACAATCACTTGTCAGTTTATTCTTTAAAAGTTCCAGAAAACTACTTGGGTCTGGACAGTATTTTGAAATCATAAAGTCTTTACCTTTATAAAGTAGTTTTGCCTGGAACGCAGCACATTCCAAAATGAAGAGCATTGTCATTAGAAATTACAGGAGTGCTCTACACATTTGTTGCTAGCAAACATGCTGACTGTTTATCTACCCTATCTAGGTGATCTAGATATTTACAAGCCAATAAAATATTTCAATGGAAATTAATGAATAATTCAGGTAGAATGATAATTCTTCCACTGGAGACTTCCTCGCAGTATCTTCTATGATAATGTCAAGCTGGCTGAGTTGTCATTAACCACTGACCAAATATTCTAGGTAAGAGTTGTGGCTCTAGTATATACTTCAAACACAAACTATGTTTTGGTTCTGTTTTATGTCACGCCAAAACTTTACTCGAAATATGGGGTGGGTTTAGAAAAATTAAAACTTTACTGATGCAAAGTACATTTGTAGCCCCACATTTGGCTAATGCTGAATACAATTTATAAAGTAAAGGTGGAAGTTACGGATTAAAATTAGGCACTTTATGACATTTACTTGCAGTGTTTTCAATTTGATATTTGTAAACGAAAACAGTGTCAAATTCTTACTCATTTATAGACAATGAATTAACTTGCGACTGAACCATTTTATGGTTTCTAGAAGACCTTTATCCTAAGTTTAAATTTTACACACACTAGGGCCAGTGAACATGACTGTAATTAACAGGTGAATGTATTTACTAGGAACTATTATTTCTGTATTAACAGTACAATAACAGTCATATAAAATAAGTCAATAATTATGGCTATAGGTATAATACTGTACGCTGAAAGTGTAAGTGATCACCAAATAAAGCTACATGTATCTTTTACCACTAAATCAGCCTTTTGAACATGCTGAAGAGCTAGCAGCTAGTAAAAATCTGCATTCTAGCTTTAGACAGAATGATGATTGTGATGGAAGCTTTCAGACAGAATGATTATTGTGATGTAGCTTTGACAGAATGATTATTGTGGGGATGTAGCTTAACACAAGTTTGACTGTACTTAAGCCACCATGTGTGTCTTTTCTTTTTTGCATGTCCTTTTAGGTGGGATCTTTGAACCTAGGATCTACTTAAATTACCGAATCTTCAAGTATAAACACATTTTAGAGACTTGTTAAAACAAAGTTATAAAAGTTATTAAATACTTAGTTCTGCTGAAATTATAATGGATACATAATTTGTGTAAAAATTGCCTAAAGATTTCTTGTGATAAAAGTTGTGTATGAAAGAAAGTATTTTCTTCCAAACACTACTTCAGACTATCTCAACTTTATTAGTTTTTTATTTCTTTTTTATTGAAACATTTGTTAAAATACAAAACACGGTGCATGTATAACATGACACTATTCAAGTTCTTGTTAATGTCTCACTAGTTACTTTGGTCTAAATAGAAGAAAATCACATATCCCTGACTTGATAGTCCACGCCTCAGAGGAATGTTATACTTGTGTGTGCATCAGAAGTTTTTCTTCCATAGTACCACTTTGTTTCGCTGTTTTTGTTTTTGTTACCAGTTAGGTAAGTGGGTAGCTGAGCACATTCCTCTTAAAAAATAGACTTACGTAGGTTATAGTTACAAAGGCACAAAGTTGATATTTATAAGAGCTTTTTTTGCATATGACACCTTTAAAGCTGTTGAATATTGTGTTCTCTCTTTGAAGTTTTCGCATACTTGCATTAATCAATATCATATAGTCTCTCCACCTAAATGAAACAAAAAATATGAATAAAGATTCTAGTTATATGTAGTTTAATTGTTGACTATTCCTCATCAGCGCATATCTAATTAAAGAATACAAATGTGTTTATTTCTACAAACTTCAAGAAAATAAATTTAGAAACTCAACAGGAGATAGTTTATTGTCACTGTTATTATAAAAAGTTTATACTGAAAAATCTCAATCAATGAATGTAAAAACAATAATACCATGTTGGAGTTAAACAGTTCTACATTTGTATTTATTTACAATCAGTGGGGCTGGGATGAGTGCCTAGGTACCCAAAGTCCAGGTTGGGAAACAATTTCCAAATTTGTACAAAAATATTACCTGTTCCATTAAATGTTAACAAGAAAAAAGAAGGATGAAAATACAATGTAGAGCACAGGAACACAGTTGGGATATACATGATGTATCAAGTAACTGATTGACAATGACTTTTTCACCAAATCCCAGGATAAATATACTAATATGATAGCTAGTATTTATTCTATACTCAAGATTAGAAGGCCACTTTTGTTCTTATTATTGCCAAACATGAGACTTTAGGTGTAACTTAATTTCAGCAATATCTATTACTAGTGAAATTTCTATCAATCTGACTTTGGTATTTGGTTAGTATTTTAAGTGGGCACTCAATGAACATGAAGTGTAACAGTGCATTGCTGAATGGGTGTATTTTAGAAATTTCATATAAAAATGATGCATTCTTCTTACACAATGATGTAACTCAGTGTTTCAATTTAATCATTTGAACTGGAACAAAACACAAAAATATCTTTTGTCTCAAAGACATGATTCAGCATGGGTCCAGCCCTTGTTTGCTGCTATCACTAATTAATGATTTAACTGTCATGGTCATACCTGCAACAGAATAATTTCACAGATATGTTTAAAATTAAAACTCTATTAAAGAGACAAGAGGGCCAAGATGGCCCTATATACCTCACCTGGAGACTTACTTATGACCATACAATTAGGACAAAACTTCAACCCTAAATTTATATCATAAAACTCAAACATTCTGTTTGACCATGACAAGACAAACATTCGACCAATTAACATGATGATTGTCTATAAAATATGACTTCTATAGTACCAATATGGTTTTCCTCGGAATTTATCTGGTGACCTATTTTTTAATCCAAGGTGATCCACACTAGCTTTTTGACCAATTTTCATGTTGATTGGGCTGTTAAAGTAACCTGTATGGCATACACAAGGTTTTTATTCAGGTGACTCTAGTTTTTTTTACCTCAGATGACCCATATTCAAACTCTACCAAATTTCCTTGAAGACAATTATACTGATCAAGTTTTTTATGAAGATGATCCAATGAAAATTGCAACCCTCTATTGCAAACATAATGGTTTTCTATGATTTGAACATGTAACTAATTTTTTTACCATGGATGACCCATAAATTAAATGTTGATCTAGATGTAATCAAGGTTGTCATTCTGACCAAGTTTCATGAGAATCCATTGAAAAATGCAGCCTCTATTGCATACACAGGGTGATTTACTGGAAATGTCACACTTCAGCAGATCTGCATGTACACTGTGTATGATTTTTTAAACTTGTATACAGTAGACATTTCTGAATACTTAATTTTTGGATACACATTTCTTGGATACTGTAATGTGAGTGCACAGCCTAATGAGTTCCAGATTTTGTGTTTAGAATTAGTGTCTTTTTTGAATTTTATGAATTGTACTTTTACCAGAAAAAATTAATAAAATTACATCTTTTAATTCAAGAACAGAATGGGAAACATGTCTTGAACGCAGCTAATGACTGGAAGTGCACATAATTAACAAAAATGTCTGTATGTACAGACTGAAATTTATTAGTGACAGACATTACATGTTTTCATGTACTATGTCCCATTATCCATTAAAGGGAATTTAATGCCACTACAGTACAGCATAAACATGTAAAACTACACATGTGTTTTGGAAGACAACCTTATACATTTGGTGTCAATATCTGTAAATTCTACATGAAACTGTGACGTGAACACTTAAAACTAAAAATCTAGAAAATATAATTATGTTGGTCTACAGTTACATAAATACAGTGTACACATGTTCACAGGCACTACAATGTCATGATGCATCTGTACTTGTAAAGTTTACTGGCAAGTATTTGATTTTCATTTACTTCCTCATTCTGTAAAAGGTGAAAATTCAGTCTCTACTGTACACTAATGCAACATCAGACACCAATGTTTTTGTCCACATTCTTTGTTTCTAAAAACCCGATCGTGTTCTTATAAGCCCCAGTAAGAAGCACTTAACAGAGATATTTGTTTTATTTCATTTTTCTTCTTTGACTTTAAACTTTTAGAGATAAAAAGCATAATAATTAATACCCAGAAATCATCAGTCCAAAATACACCTCGAAAGCCATGGTTGGTACATAGAGGCTAGGAATTGCTGAAACCTTTCACAAATGCGTGTCATGGGTTCGGGCCCCTGCCAGGAATCATCATCTCTTTACGGTTCTTGCTGACCCTAGGGTTCTAGTAAAGTGCAATTCTAGCAACAACGTTTAAGTAAACAGCACCTGAAAAAATGAGTGAAATACCCTTGACCCATGCAGGCATTAAATTGCAACAAACAAAAAATCAGTACTTAAAATTTATTTTTTGTCTTAAACTTAATGAAATACTGTGTTATATGAGTGAAATACAGTAAACTCATATATATCCACTCCGATATAACTTAATTTTGGATATAACGAACAGTTTTTTTGTGCCCAATTTTTCCCCTTCTTTGTTTAATGTAAAAATATACGGTTATATCGTACTCCAGTTATAAGGAAACTTTTGGATATAAGGAACACCATTTTCTGGCCCAACAATGAAAAAATGTACAGTAAAGTAATCTGTATAAGTATCGTGAACTGCAAATATGTTTCAAAGAGTTAAAAATATCGGCTGATTTTGCAGTTTTCTGTTTGCCGTCTGCACTTTTTTTTCAAGCGTACCTTTTAGCTATTATTCATAAAGGTAAATCATTCCATATGTAACCTTTTGGTAAACTAGTTAAATGAGAATTTAATACAAACATAATTGCTAAGTACGATATTCAAGATAATATTTAACGTAAATAATTGTGAGTAGTTTTTTTTTAAAGCTTTGTAGACAGGATGCAATCCCATATTGGGAAAATACTTTGTTAAATATTTCCCGTTATGGCAAGAGGGCGAAAATCATCTTTCTTCAATTGTATTTGTTTAAGTATTGCCATACATGAACCGTCTTTTTGATGTTTTATTAATCCTTGCAATTATTTTACATAGGCTTGGATAACAGTTATAGATCTTTATAACTTTGCAAAGGAAGTAGGAAAACTGAAAGCAAACTTTTAAGTTGATGGTTCGATATTATTACATTTGACTATAAAAATACTTGTTCGATATATATATTTTTGTTCGATATAATATACATCGTGGTTAAGCAAGAAACTTGTTCGATATATGTAGATATAAGGGAACTCCGCGTGGGATATATGCATAAATCTGATAGGTCCCAGATGAGTTCGTTATAAGCGGAGTTTACTGTATAGAATGATGATATATATTTCATGGCAGTCACAGTGTAAGGGATTTTGGTCTGTTGAATCTACTTTTTTAGACAGTGCGTATACATAATTTTGCTTTTGTTTTGATAGCATAAAATAAAAGAAAATTTATTTGTTTTGTGTGGATATGGAATATATCTCAACTCAAAGGGATAAGATTTTCACATTTTAACTCGCGCTCATGAAAATATTACAATTGTATCACTTCTCGGTGAGATATATTCCATATCCACTCAAACAAACAACATCGTCATGTTATCATGAAAATCAACCACATGCAAGCAGGATTCAAACTCAGGATGTTCAGTTTGTTAAGCCGACACTCTACCATGTCACCATAAAAAGCTTGCTCAATGGCTATGAAGTACAAGTGTTTTATTGTGGTATTCACTCCTCTAATATATGATACAAAGATTCGAGTTTTGCTTATGAAAGTACAAATGCTGCATTGCATGTCAGTAATTATAAAGTAACTTTTAGGGAGAAAAACATCTATTAAAGGGACTTAACCCATAACTATCATGTAAGATAGATGATCATGTTCTTACTAAATTTATTAAACTATTTGACATCACTTATTGTAGCTATGTCACACGAGGTTTGGGAAATTCGGCCAAATTCCATCTCAGCTCATTATTATACATTTTAATACAAAAGCAACTAATATCTTTCTTGCATATTGGATTGGCATTTCCGGTAAGATTTTGCCTATGCCGGAAAAACCGGTCAAGCACCCCTGCCAGACGACTCTCGTGAAATACTTTTGATGTAGCGTTATAAACATTGTGACGTTACTTTCCTAAACACAACGTCAGAATATCACAAGATATCCTCAATACCTTCGGGTAACCGTTTTGCGGGAACTCGGCAAAACAGTTGACCCTCTTAGTGACGGATATTTCGATCTTGAACCTCGTGCTCATGACAGAAACTATTAATACAGATGTTGTGATCCTAGGCATCAGAGTGTCCAGAAGCCTGGTTAGCTCAGATGGTTAGAGCGTCTAACTTGCAAGCAGACAGTCCTGGGTTTTAATCTTACAATTAATTAAGTTACATCATTGGTGACGAGATTAAAAACAGTCAGTTTGGAGCTTATAAAGTTAGTGGACGGTTCTTAGTGGACCAGACAACATGTGGTATTTTCAGGGGTTATCATTGATGCCCAGCTCAACAGCTATACACTTCCACTGTATGGTCAAAACCTTCAAAGATACAGTGGAATAGTGTAGTGATCCTAGGCTTCAAGTTCAGATATCCAGAAGCCCAGTTAGCTCAATTGGTTAAAGTGTCTGACTTGCATGCAGGAGGTTGTGGGTTCAAATCTTGCACTTGGTAGATGTTTTCAATAAGTTGCATCACAGAAAAAGTTAATTAATTCAAACTCTTTCCAAATTCCTGTTTGGTTTTCTATTTAAAATGTAATTTTAGCTGTGTAAGCAGCTAAGCTGTCTCCATGTTAGAGTAATAATAGTTCTTAATTACATTCACAACCCCTAAATCATTTCTAAGTACACCAGCACGGATTTTAGATGATCTGTGCAAACAAAGTGTTTCTTCCGGGATCGCGGAAACAGAAGACAATGGGGAAAATGGAGACGTTTCTTAGGAATTTGAAGTTCATCCATCTTTAAAAACAAATACAATTCTTTAGAAAGTATTTCTACAACATGTAGAATCAATAAAGCCACTTTTAATAAAGCTGGTAAAAAGTGATACCTGCAAAGAAAAGTATTTTTACCCTTGTTTCCGATCATTTCGCTTGCTTGGTTACCGTGAAAGGAATTCCAGACTTTTCCCCCTCAAGCCTTTTTCCTCCCTGGACTTTTCCCCCAAGACGTTTCCTCTCAAGACTTCCCCCTAGACGTTGCTCCCAAGACTTCCCCCCCCCCAATTTTCAATTCACTTAATTATATTGATTTATTATGTATTTAAGGTTTAAATTGTTTTTTGAAACTGTCAATAATATTTTAAATGTTTAAATAACTTCCTAACATATCTAGTGCAGTAACGTCACACTAATTTTTAAATTATGACAGTTATTTTCTGTTATTGTCTAACTGAGGTTTTTTAAAGCAATTATTCATCAGAGGAGAAATAATTTTCATGTTACAAAATGGTTTCATGATACTAACTTTATACTTTTGAGTAAGACTTTACTGTTCTGTTTTGCAGACTTAGTTTAAGAGAACTTAATATAAGTTATAACAGGACTTTATAAATACGCTATTTGATCAGAAGATGAAATAAGAATCATACGTCTTTTGTAAAACTAGAACAATAAGCTATTATATAGAATGAAATATAACAGGAAACTTTTGTAGAAGATAGATATATACATTTTCTTAAATATTTGATCTGAAAAAAGTGTCTCTGCATGTGTTCATATACTAGTAATCAAAAACATTTATTATTTGACTAAAGACACAATAGAGTTTAACAAAGAATGTTATATTGCTTTAAACATGTTAAAAATGTTTCTAACTGTATGAACAGTGAATAAATTTCAAAGTTTTAGTTTTAAATTTTCAGTACTTTAGAATGCCTACCTGTTTATTTATGAAAGGCTGTGATTTAATCAACACCTTTTGAATGGCAGTGATTGACACCTGTCATTTCACTTAGCATGCTTAGGTGTTAATTGGATTATAAAATATTATCTAATTTACTATAAAGACAGCAACTTACTTTTAAAATAAGTGGAATTTGTTCTATTCAAAAAAATGCTTCACATTTTAATAAATTTTAAGCTAATTTCATTTTATCACACTTTGAGAGTGTCTACAAGTTGCATATTTTATATTTATTAATTTACTTCATATTAACATGTCAACACCAAAGACAAACAAAAAATAACATAGACACAACAAATTAAGGTATTTTTAATATATTAAACTTGAAACAAAGATATATAATCTAATTAAAGTAACAACTTGAATACAAATGAAGGCATATGTCATTTACAGTCAACATTGTTTCAGAGTGGTTCTATCCTTATCCCATCAATAACATTTATTTTATCAAATTAGTAAATTCAAAGTGATCCTGGGACTTAAAAGAGGACTTTTCCTTTGATTGTTTAAGTCCCTAGCTAACCCTGGGATATCTTCTTGGTTGAACTTGCTATTCTCTGACAGACGCAGGTTGCAGAGAGACAAATGCAGACTGTAGCTCTTTTACGAATAGAGTCCTTGGTTCTTTTACATGCCCGGTGTATAACACCAATACATGTGAGACTGCTTCTGGGTTTCTAACCACTCATCTCTAGATAGGTGGTGAAACACTGAAATTCCCAGTCGGGATTCAAAAAGGGAACTCCGGATTGGTAGTCAAGAGCATTAACCACTCGACCTACTCTCTAAACCCGTATTTCATTCCTGTTTGATGTACAAGCAAGTTTTCAAATTCATTATGGCATATATGAATGTGCACATTTGACAAAAAAATGTTACAGTGTATAAATGAGACACAATAAGATAATGAACATTGTAATTATTACATTTAAACAGGTTTTAAAAGATTTTTGCATCAAAATGAATTTTATTTTAATATGTTATTCCAAAAGCAATTTTAAAAATGATCACCTTTGATTTTTAATCACTGGACAACAAACCAGTACATAAACTTACTGGTTATTAATCAAGGGTGATTAATTGTTAGATTGCAAAACACCTTAAAAAGGTGCCAAAGCTCAATTAAGGCCCATATCAATCAATTAATCATGGTTAAGTATCAAATGTTTGTGGTGCAACATTGTACTGATCATGCTGAGGTGTAAAAGACAATTTCAGTGTAACTTCATTGATGTATGGTAAATGCCATTATTATAATTTAAACAAAATTTTATTGCTTGCTTTTATGTGCATCATATGTGCTGAATTTGGACTTATAGATATGCTATTTTCAGACAAAGTTTTCAATATGATGGTATGAAATTATCTTTTTTTTATGTCTAAATTTGAATATCATAATATAACACTCACTTTATTATCATATTATTATCATCATTCCAATACCGGTATATCTTTTAAGTTTTACTCAAATGTAGTTTTTTTAATGTACACACTTTTCAATTTCATAAGGAAAAATAATCTTACATGACTTATCACACATTGGTGCATCATACTGTTTACATCAAAATAATCATTATGATACATGTTACACTAATGTGTTCATTTGCTTAAAGAATATCTTTATAAAAATATTCATTCATTTATATTTTAAACATTTCTTTTATTTATTATTAGTATTGAACTATATTGGGGGGGGGGGAAAGTCTTCATATTGCTAGACATTTCCACCCCATTTTGGGGGGAAAAGTCTTTGGAGGAAACGTCTTGGGAGGAACTGTCTTGGGGGAATAGTCTGACAACCCCGTGAAAGTAAGTTGTGAAAATTAATGTTTTAAGGTAGTTACACCATCCACTACTGTAAAAGTAAATTGTACTAGAGGCAGATTTCTTTTTCAATCGACGATAGCCGCCATCTTGATTTGACTTGCGTAACTACTTGCGTGCTCTTGACATGGTGCAAAGTGGCGCCAATTTTTACGTCTTTTGCGTTACGCCAGCTGTTGATAAAACGCTCCTTACGCCAAACTTTGTAGTTACGCCGAACTTACGCCAAAACGTTGGCGTAAATATGTTGATAAAACGGTCCCCAATCTGTATTACGATTACAGTTTTAAGTGACTGTGCTTATATAAAATATTGTAGAGGCGTGAGAAATCCTACAAATATTTTAATTTATTTTACACCAATTTGTAGTTGATATAATTCACTAGCCGATATCACCGAAGCAAAAACCATCTTTTAAATTATGTTCTTTATATGGGTCAAATTATTTGGGACAAGTGTAAATGACCCAACACATTGACTAAGTCATACAAGCCTTAACATTTCATACGGAAAATGCAACCCGTAGCACTATCAACCATTATCTATCGTCAAGATCCTGCATAGCAGGATAAGTTTAACATGTCTAAGACAAAAGAGAGGCTCTTTTCACACCTAAAAAACTCGCTATTGTTTCTTACAAAATCAACATAATCAAACGCATTTAAACATTGGATAAAGAAGTTACTGAGTCGTTTATGCCAATTACAATGATTTACACGATGATTTAAACAAAATCGTATTCTGGAGGAGACATGCAATGTTAGTTCAGTTACAGCTACTGCCAACTTCACGTTTTTACTACTGCTACTGCCAACTACTGCCACTGCCAACTTCACGTTTTTGCTACTGCCAACTACTTGCTACTGCCAACTTCACGTTTTAGATTTTGCTACTGCCAGGAGGTATTATGGAGGGGCATAGCAATGTTCCGTGGAATGCATGAATATACCAATAAGACTAAAGACTTAGGCTTGTCTTGTTTATCTTGATTTGTTTTTGGTGTAAGCGATCAACGGCTATGGCGGCGATCCTTTTACAGCTAAACAAAACAATCCAAAACTACATCTTGGATACTTTGAAAACACGAAAGTGTTGTGAAAATGCGTTAATAATTAGGATTATAAAAGGACTATCATCTCAAAGGTACTCTTTTTCTTTGTACATTGGTGTAAATAGAATACAGAATGAGTGAAGAGATTTGGAAAGTGCATCCATTCCGGATTATCAGACTGAACATAGGGACCGGAAGACATCCATAGTTTACCGATATATCATCTGTCACCTTGTAAATAGGCACATATTAAGTACCTTTTAAATAGATTTTGATGAATGACCAACTATGTTTTCCCCTATATTAAGAAAATAAAGTTTAATTTTTAATATGCACACACATTTTTCCTTGAATATTTCTGAATGAACTCAAAATTAGCCTGTTTAAATCAGGTACTGCTGTTTCTGATCCGCGCATGACGTCCGTCATTGATGTCAAATGGATGATCGCATGCATAATAAAATTAGCTGTATTAGTCCACAATAGTAACTGAAATTGATGATGTTTACATTTTTTCCACGAAGAAAGAGGCACCAAATGAGACATCAGTGTGTTTTCCTTTTACATGTCAGTTACAATAAATAAAATTAATCACAGAAAAGTAAGAAGTTTAAGTACTGATTTTTTTAATTACGGCAACTTTGGCATCAGATGGCATAGTATAAATGCAATATTTCACCTTAAAGTTTATTCTATGTTTTAAGATAAAACAGCTAAGTCCCATATTTTGCCGATAGCTGCTGATTGTCATTTAAAATACCCCTGCAGTCTCAACAGGTGCGCAGCGGGAAAGTTAGGTAAGGGGAGACAACCCTAACTTAATTTTCCGGTTTATCCGAATACTATTGCTTCCGGAGTGTCGTGTGCTGTACGAGCGTAAAACGCCGTCTGTTTATTTCCAAATGCGCATTTTTCAGCGCTTCTAGTTAGGATAGTCCCACTGCTGCATTGTGATTTGTATATGTAAAACCTTTCCCCCATACAGTTCTGTTAAAGAAGCTTAAGATACCTGTATTGGTATGTATAAAAACCCTTTTTTTTTTAGGATAACCTGATTTTCGTAAAAATCTTAACCACGATCAACAGGTTTTCCACAAAGGAACCATGCCTCCTTTGTCCGGGGTGCCAGGGGACGGAGGGGGCAGGAATACAATGTATAGTCCTGTATTTGAAGTACTTTTTTCCATGCCATAATTGTAGAATTGAGAATAGATTAGTGGCAATATGCATCAATAAAGTCACTAAATTAACTGAGACATGTGGCAGTATATCCTGATTGCAAAAGCGCATGATCATGTATTGAATGTGATATTATGAAATATGCCAGGTGCAAAATTAGAATTGAATTTGGTTATAATTTTCTTGTAGATCTACTAGATCTATAACACTTCTAACTTTTTGGCGAACTTTTTGCAATGAATTACACCATTGCTTTCTTCTCAAATGCCCTTAAACATGTTAAAATGGTACATAAAATGTGCACAGTTGTTGAATTTGTAAAAAGAACTTATTTTAACATATTGATAGACATGTATTTTTAATGCCAGTCATATTAAAATATTTGAATCTTTTGGGAAAACTGTTGAAGTCAAACTGAAAAGTCAGCACTGCTTTTCTCTCATTAAATCTAGCATGAAATGGTAAATAACATGTGCACATTTTTTGCTTTTCAGAAGAGAAAATTGACACTAACAGTTTGACAGACAACATATACTGGGCAGGCATGCTATATTTGATATTCTCTATATATATACTTGTACTTTCTTCAGGAATAAGATACAATAAAATGGATAGGTAATGCATTGCTTTCTCTTGAAATTACCTTTAAAATGATGTATAACATGTGCATATTTGTTGCATTTTCAAAATCACTTATTTTCCCTACTGAACATGGTGTCTTCACAGTTTATTTGAGAGAAAGTGATGTTTTTGGGTGGCGTTTGTTGGGCCAGCACTTGAGATGGTTAGAACATTCAGAGATTCATCTCCCTTTGAGCTTATGAAATTGATTGACCCATCCTCATAATACTGGATAACAGATAATTTGGGTATGTGGCGGGTACATTTCTCCTACTCATTGAGGACAAGGTGAAGGTTATGACTAGTGGGGTGCCTTGGGGGGGAAAGAAGGTCAGTGTTTTGAACACCTGTCCCACCTGTCTTGACATCGAGCGTACAACTGGGATACGCGCGGCTACGTGTTAAGAAATATCCCGCTGACGATCGACGACGACGAAGTCATAAATGCGCACTCACGTTAAAGGTCATTAAAGTAATCTCCATGTACAGAGAGAGACTAGTGATAATGGTATTCTGACTAACACGCCAAAGAGAATGGTGACCGTATTGTTTCATTGTTTCGTCCACGGCCTCAAGGAGCTCCCTACTAAAGTTCACTGACTTTTCAAATATTCCGGCGCACGGGATTTGTCATTGTCAGCTCAAGAATGTGAAAGCGGGCGCAACGAACAGTGACATAAGGCCACACAGGTGTTCAAAATGTTTACTTAAAGGACATATCTTTTTACCCAGTGCCCTAATGATAAGGTCTGTAATGGTTGCTCCCGCAGTGGTCATCGAAAGTCCGACTGTCAATTCGAGAACGAGACAGAATCAGGTTTCGCTGCTGAATCCGCTTAATCACACACCCCCGAGGTACGAGCACAGGGCTATACCCCCTCAAAACGTTGCCGCTGATGGTCGTTTTGCTGGGTCATCACCCACATCTTCAGTGGAGTCGGTCGAGGCACCTTGCCACATAAATCTATAGGATACTTTCTGGTCTCTCAAACGAATCCAGACATGGACAAATCTCAACTGATAACAGATCGTTCACCACCGACTCCCTGCGGAGGAGTACAGGGAGAACTGTGATGCCAAGACAACCAAGAAACACTGGAAAGAAGAAATGACTTCTGTGACTTCTGTGTTTACTTACATATGTGCTTTATGAATTCGGGAAACGTATAATCGACATGGAACTGAACATTGATACAACATGATCACATATGGACTATCTTGTAATAAATTGAATATTGCACCGGTTTGTATGTTAAGGCAAAAGGCCTGTATTAGTAAAATTGCAAAGATATATTTAGTGTATAGCAAATGAAATGTATATGAGATAATTTCGTTTAAATATGATACATAAGAAACAGATGTCTGCTATTACGGTCTTGCCTGCTTTATTTGCTTGGATCGTTTACCTATTTTAACTTA
This sequence comes from Saxidomus purpurata, assembly GCA_022818135.1. Lineage (NCBI taxonomy): Eukaryota > Metazoa > Mollusca > Bivalvia > Venerida > Veneridae > Saxidomus > Saxidomus purpurata. Next base: position 1,833 of record JAFMSR010001403.1, on the reverse strand, counting down.
TAAAAGACTTTCGGCAATCAATGAGACATTTCAATATACAATATTAAATGTAGTACAAATTTTACTATATATGCTGAAAACACGAGGATTTCGAGGTTTATGAAAGTTAGTCAGTTTTATAGCGCTTTTATCGTAGACGGTATAAAAATAAAATTAAATGAATTGTATATATCAAGGTGTATAATTCTATTATATTCACTTGATATAATTTTCAAGTTTTTGGAAATTGTCTTGGTGTACGATAAGTATAAATATTAACCATCTTGGATTGTATAACGGGTTGCATCTACTGGATATTGAAGTGTTAATCACAATATGTATACATGCTTATAATTGGTTTTCATTCTCAGGCATAAGAATAATAACATTTGTTGCCTTACTTGTACAAAGATCTGGAACTGTTTATATTAGGAATACATATTATCCATGCTTATAATCTGCTGCAATGTAAGACATATAATTGCTCCTTTTACATGCTGCTTTTAAGGGGTAATTTTGTTGAACATAGATCTCTCTGGAACGATTTTAACGTTTGTAAAACATATACGCACCAAATGACAAACAGAACAGAAATACAATTCTTGAAGAACTTGGTCTGAAAATAGATTCATTTTCCAAGGGCTTAAAAAGTCATTGGAGGCTATTTCAACGATATTCTAAATAAATCAGATAGATATTCTTTATGTTTAAACAGTAAAGGAACGACCACCGATCAATTAAATAAACTGATTAAGAATTTTAACCTGTGTTTTATTTGGAAACATAAAAATGCAGATAGAGTTCAATTCACATGGAAACGCATTAATGGTATCAAAAAGTCGCATTGGATTTTTGGTTAATAGAAAAAAATCTTTTGAATTTGATAAATAGTTGCGACATACGCCCAGCACAAATTAAAAGCAATTGATCATCTAGCAGTGTCTCTTATTATAAATATATCACGTGAACGAGGTCCAAATTTTTGGAAGATGAACAACTCCTATCTGGATGATTCTGGAATACAAAACTATTATCACGAACGCAATTGCTAACGGTTCAAAATGAATATGGTATTAATTTAACCTAAACTCACAGAAATAGTAAAATACGAAACTTCTTTAAAGAAAAGAGCATCAATTTTTCAAAAAGAAAGGAAAACAACGGAAAAATCACTTATCCACAAGAAAAGAACTTAGAGAAAATTAAAACGCTGATCTTGAACAAAACCCAAATTCGGAGGAACTTAAAATGACTAAAAATTGGACTCTGGAAATCGAAAATATATACGATAGCTTAAAGCCCGGGGGTGCAAATGATAAGGTCAAAGGTTCAGTGGATTGATGATGGCGAGAAAAACAAACTCGAAATATTTTCATTCTTTAGAGAAGTCAAGACAAACTAAAAAGGTTCTAAACACTCTTACTGTAGATAGAAAACGCATCACAAGTATTAATGACATAATGAAAGTAGAAGTCACTTTTACAAGAAACTATACACAAAAACGATGCTAATAAAATTTTTGAAAATTATCTTAATATAATCAATTTCCCGAGAATATTGCCGGAAGATGAAGATAAATGCGAAGCTGGTTCTATAACTATTGAAGGATGCGAGGAAGCTCTTAAAAGTTTCAAAACTAATAAATCTCCCGGTAATGATGGGATTGACGGTTGAATTCTATCAGACTTTCTGGAATGACATTGAACATTTACTTGTTGAAAGCTATAATGAAACATATAAAAGGAAAATGAACTTTTCCATTATTCAGAAAATAGAATTATATCATTGCTCTGCCAGAAGGGGGTGACCCAGAAAATATAGAAAAACTGGAGACCCATTGGTTTGCTAAATAAT
>JAFMSR010001402.1:0-28502 GCA_022818135.1 Saxidomus purpurata | reverse complement strand
TGAGATAGTTTGAGACTGGTTTCATGCGATAGCTTGAGACTGATTTCATGAGATAGATTGAGGCTGTTTTGAGACTGATTTTATGAGATAGTTTGAGACTGATTTCATCAGAAAGTTCGAGACTGATTTGAGGCTGATTTCATGTGATAGTTTGAGACTGATTTCATGAGATAGTTTGAGTCTGGTTTCATGCGATAGTTTGAGACTGATTTCATCAGATAATTTGAGACTGCTTTGAGACTGATTTTACGTAATAGTTTGAGATTGAATTCGTCAGATAGTTAGAGACTGATTTGAGGCTGATTTCATCAGATAGTTTGAGACTGATTTAATGAGACAGTTTGAGACTGATTTCATAAGATATTTTGAGATTGATTTCATGAGATAGTGTGAGACTGATTTAAGACTGATTTTATGAAATGGTTTGAGACTCATTTCAGGAGATAGTTTGAGACTGATTTGAGACTGATTTTATGAAATGGTTTGAGTCTGATTTTATGAAATAGTTTGAGACTCATTTCATGAGATAGTTTGAGACTGATTTGAGACTGATTTCATGAGATAGTTTGAGACTGATGTGAGACTGATTTTATGAAATAGATTGAGACTGATTTGAGACTGATTTTATAAGATAGTTTGAGACTCATTTCATGAGATAATTTGAGACTGATTTGAGACTGATTTAATGAGATAGTTTGAGATTGATTTCATGAGATTGTTTGAGACTGATTTTATGAAAGAGATTGAGACTGATTTGAGACTGATTTCACGAGATAGTTTGAGACTGATTTGAGACTGATTTTATGAAAGAGATTGAGACTGATTTGAGACTGATTTTATGAGATAGTTGAAGACTCCTTTCATGATATAGTTTGAGACTGATTTGAGACTGATTTTATGAAATAGATTGAGACTGATTTCAGACTGATTTTATGAGATAGTTGAAGACTCATTTCATGATATAGTTTGAGACTGATTAAGACTGATTTCATGAGACAGTTTGAGACTTATTTCATGAGATTGTTTGAGACTGATTTAAGACTGATTTTATGAGATAGTTTGAGACTTATTTCATCAGATAGTTTGAGACTGAATTCATCAGATAGTTTGAAGCTGATTTCATGAGATAGTTTGAGACTGATTACATGAGAAAGTTTGAGACTGAATTGTTGAGATAGTTTGAGACTGATTTCATGAGATGTATTGAGTGTGGTTTCACGAGATCGCCTGAGACGGATTTCATGAGATTTTCATGAGATCGTTTTAGTTTCACGGGATCACTTTATTCCGGTTTCATGAGATCGTTTGGAAGAATTTTATGAGATTGTTCGAGTCTGATTTCATGAGATTGTATGATTACTATTTTTCGAGATCGTTCGATTCTGATTCATGAGTTGTTTGAGTCAGATTTCATGAGATCGTTTTGAACTGTTTTAATAAGGTCATTTTATTCAGATTCAATGGGATCTTTTGAGATAGTAAGAGTCTGATTTCATGAGATCGTTGGAATAAGTTTGAGAATGATCTCATAAGAATGCTTGAGATCAATTGCGTCTGATTTAATGAGATTACTTGTGTCTGATCATTTTCAATTTACGAAGACTTACGGATTCTGACATTGTCTTACAAGCAACCTTAGTATTAGAACACCTTATGATTTGACAGCTGAATAAAATTCCGAACACAATATACCGTAGTTAACACTTTACTGGATGTAAGTAGTCCGAGGTACAAACTGTATTATTTTCTTTTTTCTCAAGACCTCGTATCTTTTTGTTTTTGTTGCAACGTTGTAAATTCAAACACCGCAAGTTAGTTTTTTGACATGCATTTGAAAGATAAGACCTACTTTTTAAATAAATTAACCACATTTTTCATACAAGTTAATCGTGCGTATTGAAAAGACTTTTACATCGAAGCTTATATTTGGCATAATTGGGTATCTAGACGCGTATGATTTCCTTTTTAAATCGTTGCGATTAAGAGCTCTGGTAGATAACTTGAACGGAATGCTCTATTGTAGTAATTGTAGTTTAACCCCAACTCTTCAAATATTTCAGTCGCATGACATGCACCTCTGTCAAATCAAAATAAAGAATTCAATGTACAAACTGCATAAAGGGGGGAATAAAGTGGGTGTAAATTAATTGACATGATACTTCAAGATTGGGTTTTAGATCGATAAAGTTTGAATAAACATTTTATTGTAAAGACGTACATTTAATACCAACTGAATAACATGCTCTTGACATTGAACTCCTATCTAATTATGGATAAATAAATATTTTTACATGTACAAATTAAGTATAATATACTGTACAAGTAAATATATACAAATTTGCTACCGTTTATATGGCACGTAAATTCGACAAATAGTCCGCGAATCTATACGCGAGATCTTCTATGAGAAAATAGGTTTTGAGAATTTGCTGTACAAACGGCGTGTAATATAAGTAAAAGCCTTACATGTGTTTTGCTATTTGCTATAATTTTGCAGTTTAAGTTTGCTTTACTTCAGTTAAGTTTAGCTCTCTTTTGAAGGAGGTCCGAACTATATCAAAGCACTCTCCAGTCCATTTCCGACGTGAAAAGGGTACTACTGCCGTGACCAACAATTAAGATTCGGCCCTATCGGCAAACTTTTGATAGATAATAATCTCAGTATCGTTAGAGTATATAGTAAGGAACATATTTTATACATACATGGTTTTTGTATAAAGAAAACTAGTAGTAGTTATCCAAACGCAAATGGTATAGACGATCGTGCAAACCGAACAAATAAAAGACCTTAATACCGCCTAACCAATGATCCCCCGATACGTTTCTTGACTTACTAGGGCGTACTATTCCGAGGCTGGTCAAGAGTGGTGTCTAAATATTATATTCGAAAAATCGGGGTCGGCCATGAAACAGGGATTTTTCAAGTAGGGGCTTCAAGAGGAGGGATGTGAGATAATACGTACATGTACTCGGTAAACTTTTGCAAAGAAACTTAAATACTTTAATACATTAACAATATATCTATAACGTTATCGTTTTTATCTAAGTGACAAGAAATTAGGGGTCTAATTTCGTTGACAGGATTCGAACCCACAACATCCGATTTAGGAGGTAAATTGAACCGTCATCCAAAGTTAAACAACTCTCCGCAGCGACCGTTCTATTTTTAAATGTTGGAGACTGACAAATACAATTCCTATTTCTTATACAAAACAATTATATCAGCAAAATTGGGGAAAACAATGCATTATACATGAAAGCCAACATGAAATTCTCAATGAATCGAAAAATATCGTCAGATAACGACAATGTACCATGCAGCCAGAATCATGTGTTCGAACCTCTCATCGGTCTTTTATTTGCTACATCAGCCCCCACCCTCCCGGCCACCCCATATCAGACAACGTTACTTGGTGTGCTAGATAAATAGTACCATAAACTTAAACACTTTTAACTTAAATGAACTTTCGATTTCATTCAGATAACTGTGATAAAGACTGATTAAATAAAGATAACATGGATTGTCTCCCTTACATATTTTCGTGCATATTGATGTAGTAATACCGTAAAAAGAACTCACTTTTTTCCTGGTTCTGAAGCAGCTGACTTCGCTTACATAGCCAAGGTAAGATGAGTTCGATTTCCCTGTTCTCCCGTTTGAAAACCGGTAAAGATATGATTCGTATCAATTCTAGCACAGCTTCGTTCGGCGAAGATTTGTGGCTCGTCATCTTGTTGGTTATTTATCTAGTTTTCTGCAAATAAAACGAAATATAAAGCCTGTACTATTAACCTGACATAATTTCAAAACTATATGCTTAAATGAGCACTCACTGCAGACTCATCACTGCGTATGGTTCAGTGAACAGTGCCAACTGACCATTGCTCATTGAGTATGATAACTTAACAGTGTACTACTCAATAGGCAGTGTTCACTGAACACTACTCAGTGAGTTATGACCAGTGAGTAATACTCGGCGATATTTTTTCCGTGAACAGTGCTTAATGAGTATTACTCGCATAACTCACGGAGCACTAAATACTGCTCAGTAATAATAGCTCTGTGAACAGTACTCAGTGATAATTGTAACTCTTTCATCTACAGCTTTTGTTTATCCAGCATCTCATCTTTATTTGTTTACCACATATAAATTATAAACTATAATTCCCGCTATATTCAAACGTGATGAATCCGCGAATTTACTAACCAGTAAACACTACAGTATGACAGGCACTGCTGACTTAAATATATATTTCTTCTGATAAATCACGAGCATATATAATAACCTCAAAAAATGAAATCAACGGTTTTTGTTTTTAATGGTCCTGAACTCAAATTTTTGACATGAAGAAAAAGGAATGAGGTGCCGAGATTGATAAATATAAGTTGGATAAGGCTTGTTTCACAATCGACCTAAAATAAATTAGTATAAACTAATACTGGAAGAAAAAGGTTAGGGATAAGCTTTTGTGTACTGATTCATCGACCTTCAAAACAAAGTAGGACTAGACGTACAAAGTTCAGTTGTTCGTGTATATACTTAAAGGTTAATGGAATATAAGGACTAATGCCGAGGAAGCCGTATAATTCAAGCCTTCTTTGCTGTTTTTGAACTATATCTCCGCTAATCCCGAATTTTGGCAAGCTGTATTATTGTTTTTGATCTTACATATTAAAAGAACAATCGGAAAATGAGAAAGAACTTACTGCACTTAAAGTTGCACTAAAACATACCTTTACAGAGGTGGAGCATGGCCAACTACACAAACATAGTTCAGGTATCAATGCTGAGTGAGAAATGCGCTGCTGCTGCTGTTGTTGTTGTTATTGTTGTTGTTGTTGTTGTTTAGATTGTTTATAATGTGCTCTATAGAGGAAATTTGTTTGTTTTCAGTGGATATGGAATATATCTCACCGAGAAGTGATACAATTGTAATAATTTCACGAGCGCGAAGCGCGAGTTTAAATGTGAAAAATGTATCACTTTGAGCTGAGATATATTCCATAGCCACTCAAAATAAAACAAAAACTTTTATTTTATGCTAGCTATTAAAACAAAGCAAAATCATGTATACACACTACCTAAAAAAGTAGGTCTGGCAGACCTATATCACCCACACTGTGACTGACGTGAATTATGTATCATCACTTTATATTTCACCGATATAACACAGTATTTCGTTAGTTAGCATAAAATAATGTGTGATATTAGACACAACAATGTTGTATGATATATCAAATGTGATTAGAACGCTTATTTACCTGTACTATGTTTATAGTCCGTAAAATAACAAAAATATATTTCGCTGTGTACCAATGACTTTCACTGTAGCAGACCTTAACGTCCATTTGTCCATTTCCTGATACATTGCCCGAAGCTTGATTGTTTACATTTCATTTCGAGTTGAAGCGCCAAACAAATTTAAATAGATATCGTATTTAATCACTGTTTGATTGTTCAGAGCTAATACCCTTTGCACATGTTTTCCTATTTCCAATTAGATCTAGCAAAAAACTTCGATTTTATTTTCGATCACGTCTGCAAAAAAAAAAAAAAAAATTCTATTTCCTTTCAGATCTTGCAAAATTTTGGCTTACATCACGTATCCGAGAGAAGCACTAGCACTTTTTTGCATGCCAACGAAAAAATCATACAAACCACTGATGGACATTGTAATGATTCTTATGGACAAATATTTGCCTACTGTGTTTGTTGAACTACATTTGCGAGTGACGTTTAGCTGCTAAAATTACATTACATTTTCTTTAATAAGTACAACAAATTTACTTTTGACAGACGTAAGCCATTTTTAAATGTACGAACTTTCTATGCAAATAAAGCGGCTGTTATTTGAAATGCTAGCTTTGTACGACAGGTAAAGCTATACGTTCTTCATAACTTAATGTATTTGCCAAAAAAGAATTGAAAAGTTTGCTATTCATACACGAAACAGCTCAGTTTTGACAAAAGTGAAATTTTCAAGTAGCATGTTTACATTGCTTGTATATTCTATCTCTTTTAAAATATATTATGTTCAATGTTTGCTTATGTTTTAAAAAGTCATTTAAAGGCACGGTAGATAAGAGGCAGTTCTCCTTTAAGTTTAAGCTCGTCTGCCACTTTGCAGAAACTCAGCACGCACGCGCGCGCCGAGTTTCGGCAGCAGCAGATATTTGTATGAACGATGTGTTTAATTACAGAAAATTCAATTCAGTTTTTAGAACAAGATGTGTATTCTTTAGCTTTGAGATAAACTAACCACATTTATTCACAATAATTTCATTTAAAATATTCCAAAGGGAATAATAGTTATAGATGTTCTTCTATTAAAACAACCCTTTTATTCAAATTTGCGGCAATATCGCCCTTTTCAAGAAATATTGTTAGCACTTTTGTTTACAGAAAGTCAGCGGCACGCATCTATATGTAAGCAGCACAAAAGTACGTTAACAATATTTCTTGAAGAAAGGCACGTTTATTCATTTTTCCAAATTGCGCGTCTATTTCAAACGCAGACTTAACTTTTGCGTTCGAAGAGTATATGCAAACATTCTGAATGCATGTAAATAAAAAAACAGAGTACTTCATTTAATACATATGATTCATGTGTGGGTTTGTTCTATACATATAATTTGTAGTTCATGTGTCACTCTTTTTCATTACCTATCCCGAAGAATACATATATTTACCATAGTCCAAAATATAAAGTGAATATAGTATGCTATGACAAAATGCTTTATTTCAAGACATCCTTTTGACTGTTTGATATATGTGAATGTCCGTTGTTATTTCTTACTTCCATGTATATTTTTCATCTAAACACGGCTCAGTCGGAACATCACTCGGCCTTTTCCGTTATTTCTACGGAAAAGGCCTAGTGATGTTCCGATTGAACACGACTTTCTTGTTATTGAGAGTCATATTCAACTGATGAAATATTAATTAAAAGACAGAATCTAGCAACGTCTGCATCACTTAGAACTGTCACTCCATGTATTTGTTCCAGTGAAACGTCGTTGTTAAACTACTAATTAGAAATTGGTACATCATGATTTATCGTACATTTATGAACACACCCGAAAAATAGACGCTCAACATTTGTATTAAGAAATCAAACTCCATGCAGCGGTTACTTGCCCGTTTAAACTTGCGTTTTATCAACTTGACACCTTGTTTCACCAAAGCAAATACGCCTTTATTAAAATAACAACTGCTACATGAAAGTTATTAATATTTAAACATTTAAAATCACAATTGACTGAAATTTTCTATAATCAAGACTTTGAAATTTGAAGAGCACAGGACTATTTTCTAAACACTCAAACAGTTCCCTACAGATCGCTAGACAATAGGTTTTGACGTTGAAAATATCATGCGGCTACAAATACAAAATACTTCTATTAATTATAACTCTACCTGTATAGATCGATCAGTGATCCCTTTTGAGTACGAATTTGTTCATAATTTTCAATTAAGATAGATACTTAAGCTTTTCAACATTATATGTAAAAGTTTGTAAGGCCATCAAAAGTTATTCATTTTTGCTACATAATGATATTTTATAATGAAAGAACGGTTTTACATATGTGTTCACCTATTTAACTATAACGTCCATAAAAGTATACAATTTTCTTTTTTAGTTTCCTCTTCATAAGGTTTCTTTTGGCACGTGCTTTACATAAATAAATCATGTAACAGAATAGTTCTCTAAGAAAACATGAAAACATTTATGTCACATATTTAAGTGATATTATATATTACCGTTCAAATGAACCATAGACATCACTCAATAGTTTATACTATGCTGACCCAAAAATGTGAATCTGTAAAACGGAATATAGAAAAAAATATGTGACAATCCACCCTCTCTATTCAGAATAATTTCATTTCTGCCCGTCAATCATTGAAGAGAAATAAATCAGACTAACTAATTTCTTACATGTTTTTGAAGTTTCTACTGAGGTTTCAGCTTTAGTCTTCACCATTATTCAATATAACCATTTTTATAGGATTAATATATGTATAACTTTAACATGATATATATCCCCTTTTTCACTTTACCTGCTGTAGACATTTGTAAAAAAGATATAAAGAAAAGAATTCGCTTACCCAAATATCTCTGCTAAGATTATTCCGACATTGCTACAGCTAATACATTCCGAAACACATGTATATTTCTTGCTCTATGTATACAAAACGTACATTGAAATATTCGTCCAAAGTACGACTAGACAAATATAATGAACGCAGTTTTTAAACAATAGAATAAAATACTTTAATTTAAATGAATTTCGTTCCCAGATATATAATATTTATAAAATACGGGATAAATTTCGTATAAAATGTCTGCATGAGTGTTTTTGAAAATTATCTTATTACACAAAAACAAACAAACCTTGATAATCCGCGTCAAATGTTAATCCGTAATCCATATACATTGATTTTAATCGTATTATAATTTGACATGGACGACTGTATTAATAACACGGTTTTATTGTATTGATGTTTGATTCTTTAAATAATTTATATGAATTCTTAAGTAAATCGATACGTTTCTTATACAAAAGTAAGTCGCGCAATTGTCCACTTAGAAAACAAAAGATGCATTATGGGCACTTTACCGCCCAAGGTAATTAAAACTTTAACCAATTGTATAAAGTTATTTCATTCAAATTTAAGACATTTAAATTTTTTGAATGCGCAGTCTATCAATTCATACATTAAAGTTTACGGTAAGAGAGCATTTCAGTTTGTGTGAGGGTATATAATGTAAGCATGCACGCTGTAAACCACTTGCATTTCTTGCAAGTGAATATGAAACTAGCGTATAAACAATAGCAGCTTTCTTAACAGAAAATAATATTGATATATAAAGACAAACCTTTAATTCCCATTTCAAGAAGAATTTATTAAAAAATCATTCAAATGTGTCTCAATCAATTTCAATATGTAAATGAATTACATATTAAATAAATGAATTTTCTAGGGGTTGGCGGACTGGTCTTGAGTAACTTTCTTTCGTATCAGTTTACATGTATATGGTCAGTGAATTTACTTTTGTTTTGACCTTTCGCCATATTTTTTGCACAACTAAAGTTTGCACGACCATCTGTTTATACGATAACATGCATAAAACCACTTTTATTCCACAAGAAAGTAGGACCTTTTAAATAAAAAGTAGGTCGAACCCGCGACCACTTAGATATATATCAAATATGTTTTCCAGTTAGTTACATGTACCATCTCGACTCTCCACTCCAAACTTTTAACAAAAAGCCAAAAGATAACTGAAACTATAGAGCACATATACAGTTTAGTGACTCTCATAACTCGAATAAAAAACAAACGTTTTGCTGTGACTACTGGTCCTGAATAACCAACAGCATTTTGACCACTCGACAACATGTAGTGTGGTTTTCAGCAATTTTTATCACTGTCGTTAACCCGCACCGGTACGGTGTTTCCGTAGACCGGTATAGTCAACCAAGATGACGAAAGAAAGCGGCCCAACAAGCTATGTTCAATTTTTATTCTTTAAAACTTCAGCCCAATCACGCTAAGAAGTGTGTTTTTGACATTTAGCTCTGACTTTCTAGAAATAAAGTCGGTAAAAGGGACTTCCCCTGATTTTTGCAAATGACATCAACAAAACAAACGGAAGTAACTCCGAGTTTCCTAAAATTAAGCTGTTAAGATTGATCTCCCTGATTTTTGCAAATGTTATCATAGTCGCCACACATAGATTTTAGGCCAGATACTCATATTACTTCCCCATTTACCTAAATTGTATATCTGGTCGAAATGTGTCCCTGTCTCATACCATCCTATAGAGTGTTGACCAATGAAATGGGTTTTTTTCGTACAGATTAGTCTCACCAGAAAATGCTGTTTTTATATGTGCTTAACCAACCCAGCTTTTTAATAACAATTTGCCAAGGGAGACAACCACCCCCTTGAGTCAGGTGAAATTTAGGGGCATAAACCGCATGTCTTCACCTTTTATTTATATGGTGATTTTAATGTTATTTATAATGATAACCAGTCCTAAAATATTCATTCACGTACAGCAGACATTGCATTTAATTTTCAAATAAGTATTTTTCATTTGTAAACACAAACTTTTCTACCAATCAGGTAATGTTTCATTAAATCTTACGGTTTTCCCTGTACTTTTTTCAGCCAATCCCTGAGCTCGAATCCCTGAGCAGGACTACAATAGCATCGTCGTCTCCCCTAATTTAGATAAAATACCCTAGATGTCATACATTTCCGCGACCTTCTCGTCAAAACGAAAAGAATGCTGTATCATGTGACTAAATTCTATGTAAAAACGTACAAATTCACCATCGGAGTGGCAACATGTAGATTGTAGACATAGACCATAAGTGTAATTCATTTCCGCGACCTACTCACCAAGAAGAAGATACTTATGGTATGTGACGCCTCAATACATTTCCGTAGACTTACATTATAAGGTTTTCTTCCGGTGCGACTACCCAAAATCTCACCGACTGCTGAAATGAACTTTATTTGGTAGTATCATCCTAGTCCCACATAAAAATAACAAAATTCATACATGTGATCCAGTATTTATGCCGTTATTTGAAGTTGAATGACATCTGCCCCATTTGTGTGGCAGTAGTTTTAGTGGTCACCGACCAAATATGTCAGTATTTTCAAATACCAAATATTTTGATTATAATTTATATCCAGATTTTGCTCTCATATTTCATTTGTGATCTATCATCCAGCGATTATTTCAAAAGAATTTTTCTTGCATGCATCCACTTAGTTTCAGCCAATCAGCAATCAAACATATAGTGTAGGTCCGCATGCATTTCCCTAGACAAAATAACCTGCTTCCGGTTTTCACCGATTTAGGCTGCTCATACAATAATGATATGTCAACCGGTCGCCATTTTATGCGATTTCTTTTTTTCAGACCTGTCAGGTCAAAGCGTCACTCTTCGTCTAGCTGAGCCCTGCAAGAAAATATTCGCCGAGACTAATAATAATAATAATAATAATAAATTCTTTATTTATCGAAGGTAACATGTAAAGATATATCAAAAGAACATTAACATACCTTAGTTAAAAACATGGCCTTCTCTAAAAATTTCCTAAATAATAAATTAACGTATGACAGACATAATTAAACATTCAACCATGAACAAAAAAAAAACAGTTGTATCACATTTAGACAATCATTCACTAAACAAAGAACACTTAAGGAAATAGAAAAATAATGTGCTGTTACTATAAAAAACGAATCATGTCATGACAGCTTTGATTCCTCCAGCGAGTGACATTCGTTTAAAGGCTGTACAAGTTTAAATTACTGTAGAATATATTCCACACCTTAGGCCACACCAATTTGATTTATAGTTCTTCGGATTTTTTCTCTAAAAAAATGGGGCGGGCGAGCGAAATTTTTTTTTTAATTTTATTTTTTACTTCTCAAATTTTCACAGGCGGCGAGTACTTTTTTTTATTTTTTTTATTTACTTTTCGAAATTTCACATGCGCGGGCACTTTTTAAAATATTCTTTATTTACTTTTTTAAATTTCACATGCGGCGGGCACTTTTTTAATTTGATGTTTTGACCTTTTTTACTTCTCGAAATTAGAAGGTCCCATGTCTGAAATAAATCACATAATTATATCCTATCTTTGTATGTAATTATAACAAGAGGTGTCAGTAGTGCTTGCCATTAAAACAAAATGTTCGCAGTACAAAAATCTAAAGGATCTGTATAAACAAGGGTCACAAGTAGCATGATAGTAAGCCAAGAGTTTTCAAACTTAATTGTTTACTACATTTTTAAATTAATTAAGTAGTTGCACACAAGACGTCAACTAGGAATTTTAAGTACAAATCAAGAAACATGTTCACAGAGTTATCTTCCCTTGCTTACAGCTAAGTGTCATAAGTATTCCAACTTTCAAAGTAATCTCTCAAACGGTCAAGTCAACAAGTGGACAAGAATGAAAATTTTAACTGAGTTTTTAAGTCGAAAAGGGCCATAATTCAATGAAATCCTATGCATAGTAACCTTCTCCTGCCTATATATGTTTGGAGATCATGATGGTAAATAAGTATTCCAACTTTCTAAGTAATATCTCAAACAGTTAAGTTAAAAGTTGACTGGTAAAAAAAACTTAAACGAGGTTCTAAGTCGATAAAGGGCCTTAATTAAAAAAAAGTCTGACAGAGTTACCTTCTCTTGCCTATAGATTGGTGTATTGATTTAAAACAAGTATTCCAAGATTCGCAGCAATACTTTAAAGGATTAAGTTAACAAGTGGATTTTACCCATATTCAATGTATTTTCCAAGTCAAAAAAGGGGCATAATTCTGTCGAAAACCTTCACAGAGTTATGTACTCTTGTCTGTTGATAGAGGTAGACTACACGTGTTTTTTTTCCAATTGTCACCCATCACCGCGACGCCCAGCCATCGTGTCCACGCAAAGTTGGTCATCCAAATGTCCCCCAGAGTCACCCGTCGACCTAATTAGAGTGTCCGATCACGGTGACCATTTGTCTGGACAGTGTTTCGCGTAGTCCACATTCGGGTCGTGACTTGAAATTTAATGTTTTTACTGATTAACTTTTATTTATCAATAAAAAATAGAAATATGTTTGTATTTTGATGTTTTTCGAAACTTCCCGACGCCTAAAACGTTTTAATTACGATGCCGCTATCAACAACCGAGCTACCGGAAATAGTGTTGTTACGCGAACGCTTGAATTTGAGACACTTGTAACAAAAAGAGTTTAAAATGAACCGAAAGTACCTGAAATTAGCGACAATTTTTAGCGCTGCGCAAAAAATAAAATTTGATTTCTGACGGACATGCGGCGGGATCTTTTTTTTTTATTTTCCACTTTAGGATTTTGAAGTAGCGGAAAATCCGACGAACTATTAAACAAATTGGTGTGGCCTAATACTATACAATAAACTCATTGTATTCTAGTAAACGGTTCTATAATTGTTTGTTTTTGTTTTTTCATTTCATCAATAAATGCTTTTTCAAAGATTTTTTAAATGAATTCAGAGATTGACAAAAACGAATATTAACAGGTATATTGTTCCAAGTATGTGCACAAATATTTGTAAAAGAATTTTGCATGTAAATAGTGCGTTGTTTAGGTATTTCGATATTGTTGTTGGTGGCAGACCGAAGGCTATACATATTATTGCTGGAAAAGTTTAACAAGTCAAGTATATAATCTGGGGCAAGGTTATGCTGAGCTTTATATACAAGTACAGCTGTATGATAGAAACATCTATCTTCGAAAGAAAGCCAATGTAATTCCTTTAATAACTGTGTGCTGCACGTACGAGAAGATTTGCCTTTTACCAGTCTTGCTACTCTTGCTTGTAGCTTGGAAACAGTATTTATACACTTTGTTCCTGTCCCCCATATTGTACAACAATAGTCCATAGTTGATAAAATGTATGCGTTGTAAAACATGATTTTCATATCATCAGTTAAATAATTAGAAATTCGTTTAAGAAGGGCAATTTTGGAATTTATTTTGGAGCAGATTTTTTGAAAGGTGTACATTCCAAGACAAAGTATTTTGCAAATAAACACCCAGAATTTTATGCACAGTTACGTTTTGTATTTGTGTATTACTTACGGTCAAATTTAAATGTAAGTTTTTGTGGGTCCTATGCTTATTGCTAGAAGTTAAGATCATACATTTTGTTTTAGTAGGATGTAATAACATATTGTTTAACTGACACCACGTTATAATATCGTTTAAATTTCTTTGAAGTTTCAACTGCACAATATCTATATCGCGATCCGATTCATGAAGAGTTGAGTCGTCGGCATATAAATCAATATTAGCTGATGTTGTTTCGAAGGCAATATCATTTATGTAAATCAGAAATAGTAAGGGTCCTAATATAGAGCCCTGGGGAACCCCAGATGTAACATGCTGTGTATTAGAAATGATATTTCCAGATTTAATGACCTGACTTCTGTCCGACAGATAAGATGCAAGTAATTTAACTGTGTTCGTAGAAAAATGGTATAACTGGAGTTTGTGTAAGAGAATTTTATGATCAACTAAGTCAAATGCCTTTCTTAAATCTAAAAATACTGCCCCTACATATTTTCCAGAGTCAATGTCCTTTAACCACGTATCAATGAGATGAATTAATGCTGTTTGGCATGAATGTTGCTGCCGAAATCCCGATTGCGAACGGTGTATAATTTTAGTATTTTTGAAAAACTCCTGTAGCTGCGAAGCAATGTGTCTTTCAAATACTTTAGAAATTGTTGACAAAATAGATATTGGTCGATAATTATTTGGATCTTCTTTGTCTCCTGATTTGAATATTGGAATTACAAATGATGTTCGAAAAAACGCCAAAAACAGCAACCGAATAACATATCCTTGAACTTTCTGAAATTTCCTTGAAGTGCTCGCCAAGCCCGATTTTGATACATGTATGGCATGACCCACTTCTATGAAAGGTGTGAAAAAAGTGGAAAAACGCCGATTACGGCCGACAGGTTGACTTTTCCCAAATTTTTCTTGCACCATCTTAAAGTGCTCGCCGAGCCCGACATTTTGATATATGACATGACCCACTTCTATGAAAGGTGTGAAAAAAGTGGAAAAAACGCCGATTACGGCCAACCGGTTGACTTTTCCCAAACTTTTCTTGAACCATCTTAAAGTGCCCCGACATTTTGATTGTTGAGTGGCAACGTCTATCTTTGGTCCTCATTTCTTTGAATCATACATCCGTTGAAATTATTTATAAAGGATGAATCGTTTCTAGTTGTGTGTACTTGATCAAAGCAATTTGCCACCTATTTACCTCTCATAATGCTCCAAATGTATAGTTGGACGGACGGACGGACGGTCGGACGGATGGACCGGCAGGCAGGCAGACAGACAGACAGACTTCGACCAGTATTTGCTATTTTTATGTGGGACTACAATCAGTATGCAAAATAAATTGCATTTCAACAGGCGGTGAGAGTTTGGGTAGTCGCACTGGCCGAAAACCTTGTAATGTAGGTATATGTTTGAATCCTATTAATACGGCTCACAAAAAAATGCGGAAAAGACAGCATGTTAACCATGATGCAAGAAAGTCCTGGTCAAGTGACTTGAACAAGTTCTGTAAACAACAGAGTAGAAGCGCAAGAATACCCCAAGTCACTTTCGTTTTAGCGGACACTTCATATTTGGTCATAGAAACCTGTAATATGGATTAAAATTACATGCAATGGGTCCTTTTAACGACTGAACATCAAACAAAAGAAAATCTGCCACGAAAGTGACTCTTAAAAACGAAGGAACATGGCACTATATCTTAATAGACCTTTCTACCTTGAACGCAATCCGTAAATGTAATACGTACTTCGGAAATAAATTGGGGGATCTCTCAAACAACACAACTACCAACTTCCAGTTCAGTTTTGCGGGGGTTAATTTTGGCTACATTGATTGTGCCAAATAAAAAACAACGCATCTATAAATCTATGCAGTACACCGCCAATATGTAACCTTAAAAAAATAACCGGTGTGAAATTCAAAGGGAGACAACGGCTGCATCATTATATGAGTGTTACTGGATTGTAGGAATGAAATATAAGAATATGAATACAATATAATTATCATGATTTAATTTCTTTTACATGTATTACTGAAAATAAACCGAGGTATCAGAAGAAAGCAGCAGAAAATGTTCACCAGTAGCATGTTTTAAGTTCTGACCGAAAATAGAAAGTCATAATTTAATTGATACTAAGAATGCAGTGGAATCCGTTATTTAACAAAGCGAAAACAATGGCTGGTGTCTCTGATATGGCAATCCAATTTACTATTAAATCCAAAAAGAGATATCTCCTAAAATAGGGTAGATATTTCTTAAATTCAGAGATTTCTCTTTAAATCAGGAGATACGGTATCTTTCTTTGAAAAGATACATAGATATTTCTGTAATTTTGAGAAAAATCACTCTTGAAAGTAGAAAGATATCTCTCACAGTTTTCATCTCAGAATTATCTCAATTTTTCAATGAAGAGAGACGCATATATTCGATCTAGTGTTTAAGTCCCCATGCATCTTTTACTCACCACGTATTAAATATAGCGGGCCGCTGCTGCGGTCCGCTCGTTCTATTTTGACCCTGATCTGATACCTGAAACTTGCACATTTTCTCTGTATATTGAAGTTGTGTGTCAACAATGAACATATATTTAGTATACCAGGACGATTATGATAACGATACTTCCTCATACATTTCGTCACAAAGGACTTAGAGCCAGATTTATACTTTGACCAAAATGAGTGAAAAGGAATACGGGAGTTTTGGTCCTGCTGTCGGTAAGTAGATTTAATAGACATTTAAAACTTAATCCGAATCCTATTTTGAGGTTCTAATCGGACAAACTGACACTGTTTCGGAGGGGTCATCTCTAACAAATTTAATCCTGGATGTACTTTATTTCTGATCTTGTCTAGATGACAATATCACAATTTTCTCTTTGTTATTTAGTTTATACCAAACACGCTATTTTTTTTTGAGAAAAATCTTGTAATTAAGAAAAATAGACGAAACCCGTGGTTAAAGTTGTTGTTTTGCAGTTTTATGCACCTTATCTTTGGAACAATGTTTAAACAAAGTGAAAGCAGACCTTACATAACTTCCTTTTAAGTAAGATTCAATAGTTGTTGTATGGTGATTGTATTAAGTCAGTATTCATTGACTGCAGGTATGGAAGAGGTGTGCTCTATATTTTTGTTACGCTGCAGCTTGCAACACAAGTGTAAACAAGAGCTGCGAATGTCTTCACATTGTCTACCCGTTTAACATGTCAAACAGCTGAACATTTTGATGCAAGATACACAATGATACACTTTATTAACTGCAGCTGTGTGCACATACTTTGCTGCAGGCATGCAGACTATGCATGGTATAGTCTGCAGCCCTACATACTATGCATGGTATAGTCTGCAGACCTGCAGACTATGCATGGTATAGTCTGCAGACATGCAGAGTATGCATGGTATAGTCTGCAGCCCTACATACTATGCATGGTATAGTCTGCAGACATGCAGAGTATGCATGGTATAGTCTGCAGCCCTACATACTATGCATGGTATAGTCTGCAGACATGCAGAGTATGCATGGTATAGTCTGCAGACCTGCAGAGTATGCATGGTATAGTCTGCAGCCCTACATACTATGCATGGTATAGTCTGCAGCCCTACATACTATGCATGGTATAGTCTGCAGACATGCAGAGTATGCATGGTATAGTCTGCAGCCCTACATACTATGCATGGTATAGTCTGCAGACATGCAGAGTATGCATGGTATAGTCTGCAGCCCTACATACTATGCATGGTATAGTCTGCAGACATGCAGAGTATGCATGGTATAGTCTGCAGACCTGCAGAGTATGCATGGTATAGTCTGCAGCCCTACATACTATGCATGGTATAGTCTGCAGACGTGCAGAGTATGCATGGTATAGTCTGCAGACATGCAGAGTATGCATGGTATAGTCTGCAGACCTGCAGAGTATGCATGGTATAGTCTGCAGCCCTACATACTATGCATGGTATAGTCTGCAGACATGCAGAGTATGCATGGTATAGTCTGCAGACGTGCAGACTATGCATGGTATAGTCTTCAGACCTGCAATTACAGAATACCTGTTCTTTATGGTTGTACATATTTTGCTTCAGGCATGCAGAGTATGCATGCAGAGTATGCATGGTACAAACTGCAGATAGACAATGTCTTTAAGAAGTAAATGCAGTTACTTATTTCTTGTGTAAGGGATCTGGTTCGTCAACTGCAAAATTGTATACTACATAAAGTAGTTGGACTACTGATGCAGTGTATTATCTGCTCAATGTGACCAACGGATGTGCTGTTCTAAAATTGTCTGTACACTCCAGGTGGTTGTCAATGAATTTGGAAATGCGAGTGTCTGACATAAGACCCACAGTGCACCCAAGGCACCGTGTCACAAATATAATGTGACGACAGGCACTAAGGATTGCAGAGCCTTGTCCGCCAAACACTCACATTCTCAAATTGCCATTGCCTGAAAAGACGAGGCTTTTCCCTTTATGCTGTCAATTATGGCACTTCTAACGTATATTGAGAGTTACAGACAGACTAAACCTCTTCATATACCTTGCCCACTACACCAGTTGATAATATTAGTTTGAAACATTTAAGTAAAACACACCTAATCAAGCAAACTCAAAATTTAGATACATTCAACAAACAACAATTGCCCAACAAAGTTGTCATTTTTAATGTTTTTTATTCTATACTATAACACACACTACATTTCGTTCACTTACATTTTGCCCTCATGTATAATCCAATCAAATGCTTTACAATTTATAAAAAATTTAATACCACTAATTAGTTAAATTTGTTTTTGTAGGTAGGGCTAGCCTAAAAGGGACAAGCCTAACCCTCTATTTCTTCAATAAAAATACTGGGGTCGGCCGTAGACGCTCTTTCATGTTCGTTTCAACCCAGTTAAGCAAGATATATTATGGTCTGTAGGTGTAGGCTAGATGGATGTTCAGTAGAACACTTGTGTCACCCTCTTACACAATAACCAATAATTCTTTGACAAAATCTAAATACAAAAAGGGGCATAACTCTGTCAAATATGGCCTTGACCAACAAAATTTTGCGGCATCACAACCATTTGACATAAGCAATACAATTTGAAAGTTTGATGAAGAAATCTTAAGAAATGGCAAAGTTATAGCCAACATTAAGTTTTTGTGACAAAATCTAAGTACTAAAAGGGGCATTACTCTGTTAAATATGACCTTGACCTACAAAATTGGCGGCATCACAACCCTTTTGACATAAGCAATCAATTTGGAAAGTTTGATAAAGACATCTTAAGATTTGGCAAAGTTATAGCAAAAATCTAAGTATAAAATATAGGAATAACTGTTTTGTAATTTCGATATTTGCGACTGTATATACGGTTTTTAATGGTCGCAAATATTCCTAAGACTGTTAGTGAGTTATAGGTTAATATTACAGGAATTAAATTTTGTAAACAGACTTATTGTAGTATTGGCATTTCAAAGATTAAAGTTCATACAAAGCATACCTAACTAGATACTTAATTAAAACATATCATTCTTGCATCTGCCTCTTAATTCTGAACTGTATTTTTTCACACTTTTGTTGTACGTTAAATTATTGACAAGCTTAAAGTTTCAGTTCATTTTGCTGCTAACTTCTAAAACACGACTGTCTTTCTAAACAATATTTAGGAACTTTCTTCACTCCCACGATATGACAATGGCTCCTGAAATGAAAAAAAAATAATATGTGGTAATAAGAGAATGAATGTAGAAAGAAAGTTGAACAATACATGCTATGATAACATGAGACTCAGTTGGCAATATGTTGCTCATCAGAGCATGCTGTATCTTATTTGGTCAACATTCAATTCTATGAAGTACTGTTTTACTTTAGAACCAGTTACTGTTACTGTTTTGAGAGAAAAATGTTCAACCTATTAATGATTTGACTAAAGAAGCACCAAATCAGCTGACAGAAGAAGTGATAATAGCGACCATTATGACCCACATTCAAAATTGGCATTGATATCATGAAGATAATTATTTTAAAATTTTTCCTGATGATTGCTGGTCCTTTATCGCTCACCAGAAGACAACTGCTTTTATCAAAGTTGCTAGAAATCATCAAAACAACCTTTCTGACAAATTTCCAGGATATTTGGGCTGAAAATTGTTACCTCTACTGTGTTGACAAGGTTTTTCCACATTTGGGCTGTGTGACCTAGTTTTTGACCCCAGATGACCCATATTCGAAATTGAGCTTGAAATCATCTTAACAACATATCTGACAAATTTCCAGGATATTTGGGCTAAAAATGTTACCTCTAGAATATTAACAAGGCTTTTCCATATTTGAGCTCTGTGACCTAGTTTTTTACCCCAGATGACCCATATTGAAACTTGGGCTAGAAATCATCAAAACAACCTTTCTGACAAATTTCCAGAATATTTGGGCTGAAAATGTCACCTCTAGAGTGTTAACAAGGTTTTTCCACATTTGGGCTGTCTGACCTAGTTTTTGACCCCAGGTGACCCATATTGAAACTTGAGCTAGAAATCATCGAAACAACCTTTCTGACAAATTTCAAGGATATCTGGGCTGCAAATGTCACATCTAGAGTGTTAACAAGGTTTTTCCATATTCACGCTGTGTGACCTAGTTTTTGACCCCAGATGACCCATATTCGAACTTGAGCTAGAAATCATCTTAACAACCTTTCTGACATATTTCCATGATATTTGGGCTGAAAATGTTACCTCTAAGAGTGTTAACAAAGTTTTTCCATATTTGGGCTGTGTGACCTAGTTTTTGACCCCAGGTGACCCATATTAAAACTTGAGCTAGAAATCAACCAAACAACCTTTTTGACAAATTGCCAGTATATTTGGACTGAAACAGTAGCCTCTAGAGTCTTAACAAGATTTTTCTATTTTTAGGTCATGTGACCCAGGTTTTCATCCGAGATGACCCATATTTGAATTCGTCTGAGTAATTACTGGGACAAACATCCTGACCAAGTTTCATGACAATTGAGGCAAAAATGTGACCAATAGAGTGTTAACGAACTAAGTGGGGACGGACAACGGACATTCATCGATCCTAATAGCTCACCCTGAGCCAGCTCAGGTGAGCTAAAGATGCAACCTCTATTGCATACACAAGGTTTTTCTATGATTTGACTGGGTAACCTAGTTTTTCACCCCAGATGACCGATATTTGATCTCGACCTAAATTTCATCAAGGGGATCATACTGACAAAGTTTCATGAAAATCAAATGAAAAATGAAAACTCAAATGCATACACAAGGTTTTTATATGATTTGTCCTTGTGACCTAGTTTCTGACCCAAGATGTCCCACATTCGAACATGGTGTTGTGCATGACACAGGGTATGAGTAGCAATTTTTTCAAGCTTTTTCAAAATATTGACCGTGACCTTCACCAACTCACCCAAAAAAAGAAAGGGATCATCTACATGTTGCAGGCAATATTCTGAGCAAGTCTGATGAAAGCTGAATGAAAATTGTTACATGCAAAGTGCTATCAAGGAAAAGCTAACAGAGGTCATTGTGACCTTGACTTTTGACCCACTGACCCCCTACATATTGGAGTCAACCTTCTGAGAAAGTTTCATGATAGTCAAATTTGAAAATTTTGACCTGTACAGTGTTACAAAGGAAAAGTTTACTGAACAGATGTACGGACAAGTCAACAGACAAACCACCATGGCATAAGTTCTGCCGAACGTTACCTCTAAAAATCACTACTTTTATTTGTTGTGAGTAAAATTCTCACGTATAGGTCATAATTCTTTTTTATAAAACAACATGATTAGGTACCTGGAAAGACACACCAATTGTTGTTTTTTTTCTGAAATTAGCTGCAAACAGAATCCCTCCATGTCTGCTACATTGTCAAACAATTCACTTGTAATTTACTGAAAATAAAAAGAAAAAATTTTCAGCATTGCAACTTACACATTATATATCACTTTCAATGAACTTTCAAGTTTACATCACCTTCACTGGACTTTATGTTTACATAGAAAAAAATTAAGTGGACATTCCAGGAAAACAAGATTTTTCTATCAAATAATGTTATAGAAAAGTTCCTCAGAGTATTCATGTTTATAAGCAACACCGTAAGAAAATACTATACAACTTTTAAAATAATAATAGTAAGGAATTTGCTAGCTTACAGATTTAGGAACAAAGAAAGTACTTATGTCTGTATTTGAATTTAAAAGTGGATATTACACTAAAAATAATATTCAACTGACCATCAATTGACCAGTATATACAACAATAGAGGGAACAGACAAAACAGCCAAAATTGACTTACATTAACCTCCAAAGGGTAGATTTAATTATACATTACCCTTATTTCATCAATTATAAATTTTACCACATTGGAGAATTAAGTCATTTTTTTGCATCAAAACATACAAAAAAATATCGCAAAATATTCAATTGACCAGACTGAGTATTGACCACAATGGGAGAAAATTTTCAATTAACCACATAGAGAGTGGCTAGATGAAACAACCAATACTGATGTATATATAATATTGACCACTTTGGAGGTATTGACCAGGAGATCTAGCTGAACTTTACTTTTTATTCTTAATGCTATCAATTTGAATTGTTAATTCATTATTCATATTAAGACAACCAAAAGTGATCACAAAATATTCACTTTACCAGCAATCGGCCATATATTGACCACTTTGGGATTATTGACCGGGGTGGCTTTGACCACACAACATTGCAAATAAGACCATGTATATTTATTTTTGTTCTGAAAATCACCATCAAACTTGCTACACATGTAACATAATGCATATTATCAATTCCGAAATGAAAGAGAAACAAGTCTTCAATTGTTTTTAAGCAAGTTAACTCACATACCAATGTGTTTTCCATGCAGCTGCAGAATATTTGGCTTCAGAGCAGCAGTTGTCAGGCAGAGCAGGATGTGAAAATGGTTGAGATGACACTACAAGATGCATGCTTTCCTGAAAATTTAGTACAAAACTTAAAATAACATAGTTACAGAAACAAGGTCTGAGTATACACAGCAATTTTCTCTTGTTTACATATGATATATCTTTCTTATTTACATTTTTCTCCCCGGAAATTGGTACACAACATCTTCTTGGTGGGTCATCTAAGAATATTTCTTTTTCATGTTACAGAGCAGTGTTTAATGTTGGGATGGTCAATCAGAATTCAGGCTTTGAGTATACAAATTTACAGTATAAATGATTGAATGTTAAACTGCCAATTCTAACACAATCTGCATATAGGTGTATAGTGAAAAAAAAGTTTAATCTTTTGTTTCAATATACAAATGTATAAGTATCTATGGGAGCTGCCAGGTCCCTGTGGCTAGCATCAAATGTGACGGCAAATATTTATATAGAAATAATAGAACACCAACAACATAATATAATAAAATATGCAAAATTAATTAGTGAAACAATTTATTAATTACATCTATATCATAAAGTTCTTCAAAACATTCTAAAAAGCTTGAAAATTCGCATCAAAGTCTTTTTAACATTAACTGAATAATTTCTAAACGTTCTGTTTTGAAGTGCATGCAACATGTTCTGTCATCATGGTGACTGGTCATGGAGGTGAAATCATTTACAATTTTGGAAATTTAAATGACTGGGGTATGCACTGGCAGATACAGAGAAGGCATGTCTGGGGGGCTGACTCGGGGTAGGTCAGGGAGTGGTGTTCCCTCCAGACAGGAAAAAAATTGAGCTGTGTCTATGAAATGGTACAATTTCCAGCATCATATTTCACCATCTCTCCAAACTTGCAACTGCAAAGTGTTCAGGTGGCAACAAAAACAATGTCAAATACATAATCTTTAATATAAGACATACTATTAGATAGATGTAAATACTAAATGTTCACTTATGTGATAAGAGAATACACTGTCACTGTGTCTATTAATAACGAGGACAAAAGTACCAGCTCGAGCAAAAATGTATCTGCAGACTTGGCTGGGGAGGGGGGTCAATTGCAGCCCTAAAGCCCAGCAGGCACGACACATCCATCAGTCTTTATTCATTTGGCGTTTCAGTGTGACCCCTTTTACAGACCGGACTGTCACACCTTTGACTTTGTAGAACTGTAGCTAATCTAACTATTTCGACTTCGAAGGCAAACCGAATTTATAGGCTGATATTTTATAGGTGTGACAGTTATAAAATATCAGATCTGTGAAAGGGGTCACACTGAAACGCCAAATTAATTAGGCTAAACTGTAGCACAGATGCAAGACACACCATCTTTTTCTTTGCATATATATTACTCCAAATAATTGTACTCAGCTGGTGAATATCGTTATATTTTTTACTAGGCGCTATCCAGCCTCCGAGCGAAGGTAACTATAAAATGTCCGTATGTAAAATGGGTCTGCGTTTGTAGTCTTATTATTGAGACTAACTACAATGTAGGACTCTAGCCAGTAAAATGTCAACCTGTAAAATCGGTCTACCTTCGAATCAAAGTGTAAATAGTAAGACTAAACTTGAAACTATCATAATCATGATGAAAATCCTAGTTACACACCTATTTGGGTCGTAATAGCATTTATTGTTACCAGGTACGTGAAAACCCTAAATGTTTACAAATGGCGCCAGCAATTCAAAAGGGAGGTAACCACCAGATGGCAGAATAGTAGATATGCCCTCGTACATAAGACAGTTCGTACTCTGTCGTATTTACAGACATAAAGGGGACCACAGACACCGTCAGTCATCTTCACAAAAACTATTGAGAATGTAGATCTGGTTCCGACTTCTCAAAAATTAAATGCCGCTAAAGTGATTATCTATTTTTACTTTGATAAGGCGGTCGGAAAATGATGATGGGGCAGTGGCGGCCAGGTGTAAACGGCGGAGTCGGATCCGGATCCAATATAGATTATATAGGGTAAACAAGAGGGTGTTACGGATCCACTCATAATATTTTTATTTGTTAATATTTTGAAATAATTTGAGCACTAAATAAAAGCTGAATGTTACAGCTTTGTGTACATGTATAATTATGATATATTTGGCGGATGAAAATATGTATGTTTTAATATACAAAATGAACGATCAGTCCAGATTTCAGATCATCCAGATTAAAAAATGGGTATCGCGGATACATTCATAACTTATTTATTTATTAACAAATTGAAATAATATGGGTAACAAATAAAAGCTGAAAGATGTAGCTTTATTATTTGGTATAATTTTGCCGTATTCATTGGTGGAACGTGTATATGATTTAATGTTAAAAATGAGCGTTCGTTCCCGAATATCAGATCCGCCAGTTGAAATATATACTACATTAGAAAGCTCACGGATTCAATTGTAACATTATATGTATACTATATTATATGTATAGTATATTATATTATATTTAATACTTTCGTTCTTTGAATGGTAAGTCATATTTTATTTAAGGTATTCACACAGGGTTGTAGGTAGCCGAGAACTTCAAAGTTTTTTTCCAAAGTTTCAAAGTTTATTTACAAATAAACCACTAATAATAATTTTCACCCTGAAAAAGAAGCTCGTCCCTACAATCAAACATCGGCTAATTTTGATATTAATTCAATTTCAATTAACAGTACAATGTACCCTTATACTCCAGGAAAATCTCTCAACATTGAAAATGTTGTTACAGTTATGTATATGATATCTATTAAATTATCAAGTAATTGCTAGATGTCAGTGGCCATATAGGCACAGCAAGGGAGCCATAATTTACATAAACACTGACACCCAGAGTTTGCAAGTTTCGTTTATTGTTTGATTGCTGATAAAGCCTAAATGTTATATATATTAATTTCAAAATCTTGCAAATATATTGGAATTACATGATGCCAGTTGTCTGTTTTTGAATATTGCAATAATATTTAACTATCTCATAGATACACCACAAGGTGCAAGGAGAAAGAGACAATCAACTTCTACTCCTGTGAAATCCTAACAAGAGTATTACATGTACATGTAAGTTAAGTGCATAGAATGTATTTTTCAAAATATTTTTTGCAGCGGATGAAGAAATTTGCACCATAAATTGTAGAAACTTCACAGAAACTTAATATTAAAATCAGTACTGTATGTGCATGATGTCTATCAAATTCATTTTGCCCATATACAATGTATAGTACCGGGTATAACCTGTAAACTGTACTGTAAGACATTTTCAACCAAGACAGCATTATTGTTACTTTAAAGGCAGTTTCATTATACTTTGTTGTTTCTGTGTAAAAGAAATTCTAGTTAAATTTTTAGTTTTTTGTCACGCGACGAAAATTTTGCGATTTATCAGCAGACAGACTGGGAGAATTGTCAATAGTAAATCTATGTGAAATTAATCTTTAGCGAGATTTTTAAATTAGCAAAGTGGATACTTTGCGAAATGGCAAAACTTAAACCATCGCTAATATTAGCCAATTTACAGTACTGTGAATTTGGAGTTCAATATTTTAAACAGCTAGTTTTATTCTGAACATTTTGATATAAAATTTGTATAAATCTGTTACATGTTTGTTATGGAGGTCATTTCAAGACAAACTGTCATCAAATTTTCATTCAGTGTTTAAACATAGGGAAAATATATATATTTCCTCATGCTTACTAACAACAAAGACAAAGGAAAATAATTAAAACAGAACAAATGAGAATAGAAACTACAGGGAAGTATTTAGCGGCCTTTCCCAGTAATTGTTACATACCGGGAATTGGTATACTGAGTATAGCTGATCAAGATAAGTACAAAAGTTTCTTACGGAAGCAAAAGTACTCTTAAGTACAACACTAAACAATAGAGGAAAAAATTTGAATTCATACAAATTCAGGCTAGTTAAACATAGATATAAAAATGAAATGTCACTATATGGTGTTTTTATCCCCTGCCAAAGGTGGAGGGATAGTGTTTTGGCGTTGTCCGTCGGACTCCGTCCGTCCGTCCGTCCATCCGGAGTCATAACTCAAGAACAAATGGCTATAATTTCATGAAACTTAAAATAAGTGAGCATAATGCCGCGGTGCACACACAACTTTCGTCAAGATTGGATAAGTATCTCCAGAGTTATTGCCCTTTAATTGTTATTTTCTATATTCAATATAAAAACATTAAAATTATATTTCTCTGAAACCAGTTATCAAAATTAAATTGTTATTGGCTCAAATAATTTCATGATCACCACTTTCTAATATTCACCCTCTAAACTTTCTGATTTTTTTTTTTTTTTTGGAATGAGGCCGTTCAAGGGCGTGTAGCACTTTTCTTATAATTTATATTCTATTTAGAAACTTAGAAAGTTTTGTTTTCTGAAAATAATATTGAACTTTTGAAATGATTTTTGATTTTTGTTCATGAAATAAAAGAGATTATTAAAGGGATAGAAAGTCAGCCGCTGATTTATATTCCTACAAATAATTATACTTGGAACATGTGCACCAGAATTCGTGGGTCGACCAAAAAGTTACATTGCAACAGAAGTGTCCCAAATGATATTTCAGAATCTCGTTTAAAATTATATCTTTATGTCTTGTGAATCAATATCAGTTGATTATATATAAACAAACAGTCAGCTATTATTCCTTTACCAGTTTTTAAAAAGCAACCATTTCAATAATAAACAAAATGTTCAGACTCACTTTGGGAGTACATGAAGCAACATTTACGGTATAAGAACACTAAATTTTCGTAACGGATATCAACTAAAAACATCAGCTGGAACATCTTTACGGTTTGATTTACTTCGGTTGTTTTATTTAATGAGAGCAATGGGAAAAGAACAAACTGTCTAAATACCACGAATTCTGGACCTACCACGAATACTGGGCCCAGCACCATAGAATAAGTGTAGATGACAATGACGTCATAGCGTTTTCGTCATAGGGCTTTGACGTCATAAAATAGAACGTGCTACCTTTCCTATAGCTTTGATGTCACTGATCCAGAGTAAACAAATGTTGAGTGATTTGATATTTTGGCAGTTTCAAAAAAATCAGCAGTGAAACTAGATCTCTGGAAATTTCAGGTAATAATCTAAAGTTGACAATACTTTTGTGTACTTCGCCATACTTGATAAAAACGAACCTGGTAGATCTAAAGAATGCTAAGTTGCTAACCAGCAACAACAGTGTCAATCATCAATGTTGCCATAGCATGATCATGATGATAGATCAACAACTTAACACTGTCTTGGCCAACAATGAAACAACAAGAAAATAGATCTCTATATTAAATATGAAAAAGCCCTAGCACAGATTAGTTGGGCTAATGATCTACCTATAGTGAAGAAAAAATGACCAGTCTAAGAAATAGTGACTAACTTTCAGATCTGAAAGGTAGCAAATGTCTTCATATTTTATGAGATTATCTCAGATATGGTAAACAGCTTCTTGTTCCATTATAAGTTTGATAAGTTTATTTTCACAATTCCAATAGACCAAAAGGTCTGTGAGGCATATATATGGTTTGTTGTTCTAAAGTCGTGCGTAGTCCTAAAGTCGTGCATATACAATATCCCGTATTTTTCATAAAAAGAATACTTTTTTGGATTTCACATTCGTTCCTTCAATGAAGTAAAATAAGAACAAAGCATTTTACTCATTCCAAAACTGTGAAGAAAAAAGCACGTGATAAGACTAAGGATAGTGTGGAACTATAAGAAAACAAATAAAAGAAATGCAGTTTTACCTACTACAGTCATTCATTTATATATAAAATAATCAAAAATAATGCGCACTGCAATGTGTCAACACTTTTAAACACCTCTCAATATAAAATGGGTTTATTTTTAGAACATTTACTGCAGGTGCTTGTGACATCAAAACGTCCCGTGAAAGAACCAATGAAAAT